>CAUYLG010021994.1:0-38570 GCA_963573385.1 Cacajao melanocephalus
TTTCTTCCCATTTTTGTGGATTTATCCACCTGTCGTCTTTGTAATTGCCGACTTTCAGATTGGGTCTGAGTGGACGTCTGGCTTGTTGGTGATGAAGTTTTTTCTGTTTCTTAGTTTTCCTTTGGCAGACGCCCTTTCCCCACAGAGCCAGGCCTTCCCGGGTTCAGCTGTGCTTACTGTGAAACTCTCAGTCCTCAGCGCTTCCAATTGCTGTTCTCCTTGTGGGGATGGGACCAGCGGAGCCCGACTCAAAGGGCACCCAGTCCTGTATACTCCACACCGAGAAGCGCCGAGAAGTGCCGCGCCGGCCAAAAAAGTCGTGCTGGTGACCCGTGTGGCTCCTCTGCTGGGTAGCTCCCAGTTTGTGGGCAACAGAAATTCGTCTGAAATTGCAGCGTCCACTCGCTCTCTGCGGTTTCACTGGGAGCTACAATCCTGAGCTATTGCTAATCCACCATCTTGGATTTCTCTCCGCCTGGTGATGAAGTTTTTTGTGTTTCTTAGTTTTCCTCTGGCGGACGTCTGTTCCCCACAGAGCTGGACCTTCCCGGTTCCACTGTGCTTGCTGTGAAACTCTCAGTCCTCGGCGTTTCCAATTGCTATTCTTGTGGGGATGGGACCAGCCGGGCCCGACTCACAGGGCACCCCGTCCCGTATACTCCGCACCGAGAAGTGCCGCGCTGGGGCGCCAGCAAAACAACCGCGCCGGCCAAAAAAGTCACGCTGGTGACCCATGTTGCTCCTCCGCTGGGAATCTCCCAGTCTGTGGGCAACAAAAATTCATCTGAAAGTGCGGCATCCACTCGCTCTCTGCGCTTTCACTGGGAGCTACATTCCTGAGCTGTTGCTAATCCGCCATCTTGGATCTCTCTCCAATCAGTAATTTTTAAGGCAAATTTATTATGTGCGGTAAACAAGAAAAAGAATTCACAGTCATATTTTTCAAAAAAAAGTCTCAGAAGGACAATTCAGTTTCTTTAATTTAAGAAGTCTAAGAAAAAGAGAGTAAAATGTGAATGTGGAAAGCTCTCTACTCTTTACAGACTAAAGAACTCTAGCTATATTAACTAAATGCATTCTATAGTTCTCGTTTGGATTTCAGTTCAAGTTACCTTTATAAATACGTAAGATAATTGGGAAAATACTGATCAGATATTAATCATCTTAGGAAATCAAAGTTAATGTTGAAGGACTGGCTGTAATTATATTTAGAGATACACACTGAAACATTTATGAACAAGATGTGTGATGTCTGGTGTTGGCTTTACAACAAGTCAGGAATGTGGAGAAAATAAGTGGGGATATAGATTAAACATGATTGGCTATGAGTTGTTAATCATTGAATCTGGGGATGGGTACATGAGGATTCATTTTACTATGTTCTACGTTTGCATATGTTTGCTATTTTGTATAATGAAAACATTGAAAAACATTCTTCAGATAAAAGTAATGTTTTAATTTATGGATGAAAATGACCAGAGAGACTCAATTGTTTTAATCCATTGTGTGATCTTTGGAATTCAATTCTCATGAAACCATCACTGTGTAATCACATTGTGAATCCAGAACATGTTTTCTCAACAGTGCATCCTATGTTCAATCTATTTGTTATTCCACTTATGTTGAAATGACAAGATTTATCCCAGACCTTATGAGTTCACACATGGAGCATAAATGTATATTGATATGAGTTTTAAACTGATATTTATTCTGCTGCTCACATTCAGATATTACCACCTGCACTGAAATTGGAATTTTGGAAAGCTCAGAAAAAGTCATTTCAATATGGATGGAAGTCAGCTTTGGGCAGCTCCGACACCTCCAAGGAATACTCTTAGTGCAAAAAGTGAAAATGAAACTGGAAAGCTTGACGACAAGGTGCAAAATACAAATCTCCCCTTGTGTTTTCTCATCACATTCAACTTCCTGGTTAAAAATTTATCAAACCCACCAGTTATGAATATCAAGCTCCATCAGAATGCAAGAGATTAAAACATCAAGGTCTACGGATTTAAGAAACTGTCAGGCCAAGAAACTGGATTTTTAAAAGACTGAATAACGTGTGAAATTTCCATTATTCTGTTCTCTTTTTTCCCCCCTAATCTGATAGGAATTGCAAACAGACCTGCAAGGTCTAAAGTTCCCTCAGGGAAATGCATTACAAAATAGAATACAGAAGCCTTCCTAATAAAATCATTAAAAAAAAAAAAGTTGAGTTTACATGGAGCTGAAAACTGATACCTAGTGGTTTCTGGTTGCTTTCTTTGTCCCTATTCCATCCCCCGAGCCCCTGCCCCAGTTCTCTTTCTCAGGGACACAAAAATATAGTTAACTTAAACACCATCCACTAGATATAGGAGGAAAATACCTTGCTAATGCACAGTAGTGCTAATCAATTTTTCTATTACGAAACTAAAAAAGCAATGCCAGACAATGTGATAGAATCCTCTTTTCTTGCACATAATTACCTGCAGTACTAGCTCATATCATTTTTCTACAGGCAAGAAAATATCCTGGAAATACCTGGAAAATATCTAGCACATCACCTAGAAGAACACTAGTTCCAGGTCTAGCATTTCACTAAATTGAGTATACAACATGCTTAACACAGAATCCCTGCCCTCAGGTAGCTTTCAGATGAATGTGCATTCAATTACAGAAGGCTATTAGTTTCCTCACTTTAATTACAACTGCATCAAAATCACATAAATAACTTTCAACCTCTCAGATAATTTATGAACAATACAAAGCCAGGTGTACATTTCCCATTAAAAATTAATATTTGCTGTAATTAAAATGTGCCATATGCCATGTTCATTTCACAATGCTGGGAAGAAAAAAATAAAATGCAAGGCATTTCTGTTCCCAGGTGGTAACTTGTTACAGTATCAGATTTCACCTCTAATTTGATTGCATCAGTGCGGAAAGGCTTAGCACCTAGCGCGGCTCACTCACACCAAAGCACTGCATCCTGGCAGGCAATGGGGAGTTTGCAATGTTGCTGCCTTTATAATAATACAGGTATGCAGAGACAGCATACTGATTGGACAGGCATAGAAAAAGTCTCCCCACCCAGAGAGGCTCTGAATATCCAAATCACCCAGTGAACAGTGTCAACTCTGGATGAGATCTGATCAAGCACTGTCATTCTAATGGAGGTTCCTCTAGTACGTGTTTTAATTGCATGCATTTTTTAAAATTGCACCATATTGCTTCTCCTTTGTGTATTCTTTCTTGTACTTGTTTTTTCTTTCTCTCTCCCTTTCTTTATGTCATCGGTACTAATGTTTAAAAACATATGATCCGAGAAAATGAAGTGTTGATTTCTTCTTAATAATCTGGGAAAGCAATTTGTGTCTGTGATCAGACTTGAAATCGGTATGCCTGTGAACACCATCTCTGGTTAGTCATTTCTCTGTCACCCACAACTTGGAAGGAGCCACTCACAACCGTGAGCCAGCCAAGCGAGGATCATGGGAGCTTTGCAAATGGCTTTCAACAATAACGGATTTTCATAAGACCCACGGATTTAGATTCAGAGACTGACCGTGGTTCACGCATTTGTTCACATGCTTGCTCCTTCCTCTCACTGTCACCTGTGTGCTGGTTCACAGCTTTGAGAGCCACAAAAATGACTACATTAGGCACCGATTGCACAAACTATCAGGGATGTCTGACTGAGGCTCCCGCATTCACTTCCTCTGTAATGGGACAGACAGAGGGAGAAAGTTGTCTGGATTATAGAGATAATTGTCACAACCCTCCATCTTTTTCCTTTTAATTTTAATTCAAGGAGATGGCCTGACATAACTGGCTCCATGATATAATTAGTCTCATCTGATTTATTTGATTAGTTTTTAATCTTGTCACTTTTTTTTTTTTTATTTTTAGAATTAGGCAAGATAAGATGTTAAAATCCATTCTGGATACCTTTCTAATCCCAACCTGAGAGGTCGTAACAGTTGGGTTTGTATCTTTTTAGGCATTTTGTCTACATGTTTAAGTATGTTATATAAGATATGAACACAGATTATTAACAAAGATATATATTCATTATTTTTAAAGAAGAAATGAGATGAGGGCGTACAGAGATATACTGACCAATATGGTAGCCACTACTCAATGATGCTATTTAAGTTTACATTAACTAAAATTATTTTAAAAGCACCTCAGTTGCAGTAATCACATTTAAAATGCTCAATAGCCCCATGTGGCTCGTGGCTACTATATTGGAAAGTTCAGTTGTAAAACACTTCCACGACTGCAGAAAGTTCAACTGAACAGGTGAACTAGTTAACTAGTACTTATCATACTATAATACTAATAGTTACAATGCTAATGCCCATTTACTGTTAGGAATACTCTATCTATTCCTGACATATATAGCTCATAGATGCAATGCCTGTACATGACTCTACAGAGCAGACATGTAGAGTACTCCTAAACATCAGTAAATCATGATTACCTGCTTCTCCCCTTAAGTAGAATTCTCTGAACCTAGAGAAGACAATGACCATCAGAATACATGCTTGGTAGCAGAGACAAAAGGCAATTGGGTCGTTTATATTTACTTTGGTTCTGGAAACTATTACTGAGGGTCCCAGTTTTAGGCATTGTTATCTCCACCACGGGATGCAATTGCTCAATTTTTTATGCCTATGTAGACTTGGCCAGGTTGGAAAAGTCCAGCACTAATGACCACATTCTGACATTTTCCTAGAGGGGCATCATTTCACCTGGGAAGGAATACAGCAGACATGTTCCATGAATTCCTCAAAAGCTTCCTTTCAAATGCAGGCAAAACCAGACAGATAAACCTACTAATAACGGGCAATCCCAGTTTCAGAGACTCTGAAATTTTTCACCTGTCTTCCCAGACTGCCAGTCTTTGTTCTGATAACTTGGTATTTTGCAAAAAGTCCAGTTCTTAGTGATTTAAAGCTAGGAAATTAAGAGGAAATCAGAAAGCCAAATGAGCATTTATAGGTAGAAAAAGCAAAGTGTGATTATCCAGTCTCTGAGGAGCTAATTACAAGTTGAGCTGAAAATGGGAAGATCATGAGAGTCATGTGCGTATGCACTAACACAAATACACCCCATGCTCACACATAAACACACACACACAAACGCAACCCACGCCCCTATAACACAAACGTACCCAACGCCCACACATATACACACACAAATGCACCCCACGCCAACATATAAACACATATACACATACAAATGCACCCCATGCCCACATATAAACACACACACACACAAATGCACCCCACACTCACACATAAACACACACACACACAATGCACCCCATACCTGCACACATACACACACAAATGTACCTCACACCCAGCAAACACAAATGCACCCAACTCCCACATACGCACACACACAAATACACCCCACACCCTTCAACACAAATGCACCCAACTCCCACACATACACAAACATATACACAAATGCACCCCACGGCTCCCAAGCAAAAATGTACCCCACACCCACACATACACATATACACACAAATGCACCCCAGGCCCACATATACACACACACAAATGCACCCCAGGCCCACACATACACACACACACAAATTCATTCTACCTCCACACATACACACACACACAAATGCACCCCACACCCACATACACATGCACACAAACACAAATGTATCACACACCCACACAAACGTACACACAGAAATGCACCCCCCACACACATACACACACACAAATGCACCTACATCCCCAACACAAATGCGCCCCACACCCACACATATACTCACATATACACATGCAAATACACCCCACACCCAAACATACATACACGCACACAAACGCACTCTAAACCCACACATACACACTCACAAATGCAACCTATGTCCACACATACACACACACATGCACTCCAAGCCCCCCCACACTCTAAACCCACATATACACACACACATATGCACTCCAAGCCCACTTACACACACACACACACACACACACACACAAATGTACTCCAAGCCACCTCCACACAAAAATGCACTCCAAGCCCACTTACACACACAAATGCACTTCAAGCCCACACACACACACACACACACACACACACACACAAGGCACTCGAAGCCTACTTACACACACATACAAATGCACTCCAAGCCCACACATACACACACACACACACAAATGCACTCCAAGCCCACATACATACGCACACACACAAATGCACCCCACACCCACACATATACATACACACAAATGCACCCCCCACCCATAAAAATACACATACAAATGTACTCCACACTCACACATACACATACACACAAATGCATCCCATGCCCACACATACACACACACAAAAATACACACATGCACAAAACCCTTCCAGTCTGTGCTCACCTCCAAAGAAGCAGAGAGCTGCACTGCTGCATAAATAAATCATTTGGATAGCTCACTGTTTGAGCACAATCGATTGTTCCTCTGTACTAGGGTCAGGCACTGTATATCCACAGCCTGGCCTGACCCGCAGTTGTATATAAAATATGATATTAAAAAAAACTCCCCCGCAGCCCACTTTTACTTGGGAGGCTCACAGTCCATCAATCATTCATTTCTCCTTGCCCACACTAGCACCACCAATAGGCCACAAACTTGGGGAAGTGAACAGCGTTGAAAGGAAGACTGCTGCTCAGGAAACACAGAGTTCCCGTCGTAGAAATTGTACAGCACCTCACAGTTTTCTTAGAGCATACTTAGCAGGAACTTACTGGAATGGCAGAAAGAGCCCAGGGGAGTCTTTTCATTTCAATTATTTTGAGGACCTTACATGAACATTATATACATTGCTCAGAGTAGGAGATAACTTCTTCCAGCACCTTTAAAGAACACCAAAGGTCTAAGGGCAGAGAGAAGAGGAGGCAGAGAGGCTAACAGTGATGTGTCTTCTGCTCCGTCGGGAATTCTCAATGTTGGTACCACTGCCAGTTTTGGCTGGGTACCTCACGTCACAGGCGGCTGCCCTGTGCATTGTGAGATGTTAAGCAGCGTCCCTGGCCTCTACCCACTAGATGCCAGTAGCATTACAATGTCCTTGCTCCACTAATTATGGTGACTGAAAATGTCTCCAGACATTGCCAGAAGTCTCCTGAGGGGTAAAATTGTCCACAGTTTGAGAACTGCTGACGTAGGCATCTGAAAGATCTCTACACTATCTGCATCACATCTAAGATGACACCAAGGTAGACAGGGGCAGAGTGTGTTAGTTTGCCAGGGCTGCTGACTTTGGCATCAGAAAGTCTCCGTACTATCCATATCATACCTAAAAAGACACCAAGGTAGACAGAAGCAGAAGTGTATTAGCTTGCGAGGGCTGCTGACACTTAGGCATCAGAAAGATCTGTACTATCTGCATCACATCTAAGACACCAAGGTAGACGGGAGCAGCAGTGTGTCAGCTTGCCAGGGCTGCTACAAAAAAAGCACCACAGGCTAAGCAACAGGAATTTATTTACTCACAATTCTGGAAGGTAAAAGTTCAAGACTAAGGTGTTTGCAGAGTTGGTTTCTTCTGAGGCCTTTCTCCTTGGCTTGCAGACAACCATCTTCCTGCTGTGTGTTAATGTGGTATTCTCTCTGTGTGTCTGTGTTCTAATTTCTTCTTCTCATAAGGACACCAAATATACTGGATTCTGGCCCAACCATAACTTCATGGAATCCAAATTAACTCCCTAAGGACCCTGTCTCAAAACACATGCACACTTGAGGTCCTGGGAGTGAGAACTTTAGCATTTAAATTGCAGGTAGTGGAGATACAACTCAGCCTCCAAATAAGAGGCAATCCTCAGACCCAGGTACATGATTCTGTGTCACTCGTAACTTCACTGCATTATCCATGGTAGACTTCAGCCCTAGTATTTAGAATGGGGCTCTCTCCACTGCTCATTTCCTCCCTGTCATGTAAAGAGTAACTTCCTTAACTTCCCTAACCGGGGAAACAAGACGAATGAACCCAGCAGGTGCAGCTCAACCTCTCCCACTTCCTCTCATCTGCATCTCCCTCCCAGGCAGACAGAGAACTTTGTAGTCTCTTCTCTCCTCCCAGGAAGCCTCTGCAGCCTCTGAGTAGACATTGATTTCTTTTCTCACATTAACAAAAAATTCAACAGGGAACACCTTGAAATTGTGAGATTCCCTAGGTTGACAAACATTTTCTGTAACGGGGAAGATAATAAATACTTTCGACATGCAGGCCTATCCTAACATGCAGCTCTGCCATGAAGCCCAAAATCAGCCTCAGAAATACATGCCTGTGTAGGTGCAGCTGGGTATAAATAAGAAAACTTTATTAAAAAAATAATAATCCAAATGCACTAAATTGGGCCCACGGGCTACAGTTTTCCAACTTCTGCCCTGTGGCATTAAATACATTATTTGGTTTGTGCAATTGCAATTGCTGCTGGACATGGTCAAGTTTAAGTAAAATGAGGAGCCTGTGGAGACGTGATAACTACTTTCCTATGATGATAACACCAAAAATTCCGTTGTCCTCACCCATGACTACTAATGGATATATACAAGAATATTTACAATCACATACACTTGAAAAGGCATATTAAGCTGCCTTTCTGTTCCTTTTCTTTCCTTTCTGCTGACCACGTTGCCTCCAGCTCTGGTTTCTAATTTCTTTCCTCATTAAAAGTCCTGTCAACCATCCCGAGAACACAGTTGTTCCTTTAAAAATAACCATCTCATAAAGGACCTGTAGCCTGCAGGCATAAGACAGATAGGAACAGTTCAAGAAACCCCCCTCCAAACAACAGACTTAAGAGAAATAAATCTGAACTTTGATTTCAAATCACTCCAAACAAATCATCTTCAAACTCGAAGTGAGTTGTCCTCAGAATGTGTTTTGCAGCATCATTGCTGCAGAAAACCCTCAACTTTTCTAGAGGTGAGTTTAGAATGTATCTCATCCCTTTGTTAGATGTGGGCCCAAATTATCAGCCAAGATCAAGCCACGCAAGCTTATCCTACGTCAGCTGGGAACATTAGCAGAAAGGGATATGGATGACTTCTGGTATTACATATTAGACCTAACAGTCATCATTTGGAGATCCCAGAGAGAAGTCTTGCTTATGTGCAAGGAAGCTGTTTCAGCATTGTCACCAATAGCCAAAAGCGGGAAGCAGTCCAATGTTTATTAAAAGGGGGGTGATAAACCATTAAGGATATACATACAAACTACAGAATCCTAAGATGTTGCTAACACAAATGTTGTAGTGCATATGGACCTCATGAAAAATATTCATGAGGTTTGGTTGTATTAGTCTGTTTTCATGCTGCTGATAAAGATACACTCAAGACTGGGCAGTTCACAGAAGAAAGAGGTTTTATGGACTTACAGTTCCACATGGTGGGCGAGGCCACACAATCACGGCGGAAGACGCGGAGGAGCAAGTCTCGTCTTACATGGATGGCAGAAGGCAAAGAGAGAGCCTGTGCAGGGAAATTCCCCCCTTATAAAATCATCGGCTCTTGTGAGACTTATTCACTATGATGGGAACAGTATGGGAAACAGTATGGGAAAGACATGCCCCCATGATTCAATTACCTCCCACCTGTTCCCTCCCACAACTTATTCAAGATGAGATTTGGGTGGAGATTTAAGATAAGATTTGGGTGGGAATATAGCCAAACCATATCAACTGTTAAATATAAAAAAGTAGTATCACATATGCATATATAGGTATATATATATTGTACATTTGTCTGTACATATGCATACTAATGAATATATACATATATACAGGTAGGTGATATTTAAACAAAATTATATATATGTTTGTAGATATGTATTTATTGATCTATCTTTTTTTCATATCCATTATCTCTAAATATTTTTGTCAATGTATAGAAAATAGATACTTTTTATAGTAGTTTTTCCTAGGAACAGAAGTACATTTAGAAGGCTAGTATGGGTTGGGAGGGGAATTTTATCTCTCTCTATTCTTATATGTCTGATCTGCTTGGAGCAATTCTATTTGTATTTTCAAAGAACAAAACAGCTACACCATCTACCCTAGAAGCAAACAAATTTTTGAAATACTTTTTAATAAGATTATTTCTTGTCATATAAATGACAAAAATTTATTGTTTAAAAAAGCAAAAACTGAAAAAATGTATATGGAGTAAAAAGTGAGGTCCCTGTTCTTTTGTTTTTTGTTGTGCTTTTTGAGACAGAGTCTAGCTCTATTGCCCAGGCTGGAGTGCAGTGGCACAACCTCAGCTCCTGGCAACCTCTGCCTCCAGGGCTCAAGCAGTTCAAACACCCTTTGTCTGCAGATTTGTATTTCCAGCTAAATAACTAAAGAAGAAAATCCACTAGCTTCCTCACAATGTGATTTTCCACTTCTGTACTCCCAATTTCGTCCAGTTTTCTCCCATAATTTCTTAGGCATGAGTCCTATGGGATTTGAGAAATTTATATTTTCACAAATGCTATACTTCTTGACATTATTTTATTCATCAGAACTTTTCTTGGGTGAGGTTTCAAATTAAAACACTGGCTCAAATTGGCTTAAGCAAAAAAAAAAGAAATGTATTCATACACATAAGTGAAAAAATCTCAGAATAACTCTAGATTGCAGCACGGCTACATTCATAGACTTGGGACTCAGTCCTAGCCCTACGGTCTTTTTATGAGGTTGGCCATGTTCTCAGGGAGGCAGAGAAATGGCTAACAATTTTAGGCTCAATACCTTCAGTTCCTAACAGCTTTATCAAGAGTTTGGAGACTGAATCTCCTTGGAGAGACTTGAGCCACTTGCTCATCTATGAGCCAATCCCTTTGGCTGGAAGATGGCATTATGCCAACTAGCTAGGTTTAGGTTCTATACTCAACTCTAGAGCTAGGTAAGGAGTCAGCTCTCTGGAAAGATGGAGGAAAAATACAAGAGAGGTAGTCCCCCAAGAAAAATGCAATTATGGGAACAGGATGAGGAAACAGACACTAGACAGATGAAAACAATGGTTGTTTTGTGCAAAGGATCTCGCCATGAACAGAAATGATCTGGAACTGACCCGGAAAGTTGTACCTCCAGCCTTTAGCCTCCCCCAGCATATCAAGTGCTAGTACCACGGGCTGCATTCAGAGCTTTGTGCAAATTCAAGTGTCCTCAGATTGAGTTTCTTTTTACTTGCTGTTTCATCAGCTTAGAACGTGCTTCCCCAGATCCCCTCTCATCCTTTAGGTCTCGGCTGAAACTTCATCAAAGTCATTAACTAAAGGCCATGTGAAGACCACCACTGGCATAAATTCCAGTTGTGAATTTCAGTGAATTCACTGGCATCACATTCAGAAGACACTCTAGAGCTGTGCTGTCCAAGACGATAGTGCTGGCCACATGCGGCTAGTCAGACAAAATTTATAATTCATCTCCTTGGTAGCACTAGCTTGAACGTGAGAGCTCAGTAGTCACATGTAACTAGTGGGTACCTTATTAGACACTGATGATATAGAACATAGGTGTCACTGCACAAAGTTCTATAGGAAAGTGCTATTCTGGAATTTCTTCTCATTCTCCTCTCCCCATCAAAGACTGAAAAATGAAGAATGGCATGTAACTGAACTAGGAAAGGCCACGCGACCACTGAAGGCCTCCCAGGCTACAGAGACTATCATCATATTTACAATGAAAAAACAGATAAATGCTCAAGTACGAAAAGTTTTTTCCTTTCCCCTCTGAACATTAAAAAACTAAAAAGGAAAAATTCTTCATTTTTCCTGCTGGAAAGAGACAAAGAGCTACATGAAACCAATGACAAGGGGAGGAAAACGAAATCAAATGCTATTTGTTCTGACGGGCTCTTACTCATGTTTCCGTATCTAAAATTTTGCTTTTTTAAAAACCTCTTAAAAAATTCAATCGCTTTAGGGGTCCAAGTCCGTTTTGGTTACACGGATGAACTGCATAGTGTTGAAATCTAGGATTGTAGTGCACCCGCCATCTGAGTAGTGTGCATCGTACCAAATCGGTAGTTTTTCATTCCTCATCCCCCCATCTGCATGCCAAGAGAGGCATACTCATAGCTTAGCTTCCACTCACAGGTGAGAACATGCAGTATTTGATTTTTGATTACAGAGTTATTTCACTTAGAAGAAACCTCCACGTTCATCCAATTTGCTGCAAAAGACATTATTTCATTCTTTTTTATGGCTGAGCAGTATTTCATGTTATATATGCCATATTTTCTTTATCTACTCATTGGCTGATGTACACCAAGGCTGCTTCTGTTATCTTTGCAATTGTGAACTGTGCCATGATAAATATATGAATGCAGGTATCTTTCTGATACAGTGACTTCCTCTGGGCAGACACCCAGCAGTGGGTAGTCGGATTGGCTGCATTAAATGGCAGGCAAACTTTTAGCTCTTTGAGAAATCTCCATTCTGTTTTTCATAGAGGTTGTACTCATTTATATTCCCACCAGCGTTCCCTTTTTCTTAAACTTGTGTTCTAATTTCAGGGGCACATGTGCGGGTTTGTTACACAGGTAAACTTGAGTCATAGGGGTGGGTATGTTACACAGATTATTTCATCACTCAGGTATTAAGCCTGATACCCAACAGTTATTTTTCCTGATCCTCTCCACAATAATAAAAGATAATGACACATAGACTTTCCAACAAACTATATTTGCTATTATTTCCAGTGGTCGACAAAATGGATTTGATTGAGTGCAAAGTAGAGTTGAGATTTATATTGTGTTTGGAATCAAACCCAGCTCTTGGCCTGCAGAACCCTGTGTGTTCTGGCATCGTTTTGTTCCTGCAGCCTTTAGTCCATTCCCTTCCTTACCATGTGCTAGCACCACGGGCTACATTCAGAGCCTCATGAAAGGTAAAATGTTCTCAGGTTCCATGTATTTTACTTGCTGTTCCTTCAGCCTAGGGCACATTTCCCCAGATCCCCTCACATTCTTTAGGTCTGCTTAAACTTCATGTCACCATGATTTTTTTTTTTCTGAAAGCCTTAGCCAACATACACATTATGATTCTCCATTACAATATCCCATGCATTTACTGTTTTCTTTCTTTCTTTTTTTTTTGAGACAGAGTCTCACTCTGTTGCTCAGGCTGGAGTGCAGTGGTACAATTTCGGTTCACTGCAACCTCTGTCTTCTCAGTTCAAGAGATTCTCCTGCCTTAGCCTCCCTCGTAGCTGGGATTACAGAATCCAGTCACTATGTCTGATTATTTTTGTATTTTTGGTAGAGACAGGGTTTCACTATGTTGGCCAGACTGGTCTCGAACTCCTGACCTCAACTGATCGGCTCACCTCAGCCTCCCAAAGTGTTGGGATTACAGGAGTGAGCCACCACACCCAGCTTATACATTTACTCTTAATAATTATCAACTCTAATTATTTTGTTTACTCTTTATTTTCCCCTACTATATCTAAGTAGAATGTAAGTCCCACGGGGTCAGAAACCATGCCCGTATTTCCTATTGTTGCTCCAATGTTAAGTGGACGTGCAATAAGCATCTGTGGGATGAATGAATGAATGGACAGAGAAAGACAGGTGGAGAGAAGGCTAGGAGTTGTGCTCATCAAGCCAGCCTGCATTACCTGCTGGTAATAAAACGAAGAATGGACTACCAGCCACTGCTTGGCCCTACTACCATCAGGACTGAAAGTATTTTAGGTTTTCCCTTTAAAGGGGTGGACCATTTTGAAAATTGCCAAGCTTGATCATTTGTGCACAGATTGGGCAAAATGAGGTAAACGAGTGCTTTTAAGTCCAGCCAATTTGCATGCCAGCTGCTATCATAGAAGTGAGATGAAGTTAAGATGCTCAAGCGGGAGACATTTAGGGCATCTAGAGCTTAAGGTGACTAGGGACTACCCACCTTTCCCTCCACACAGGCAAAGGCTGGGGGGCACAGAAAAATGCACATACATTTGACATCATGTTATGAGTGATTAATAAGGTCACCCAATTACACTTTATCACCCTTCACAGCGTGCAGACAGCATTAACATCCTGCTACCTCACTCCCTGATGGCCACTGTAAAGAAACTTGTGGATTCAGCTTTCTCTAGACCTCATTAATATTGGGAACTATAGGATATATACAAATAGTAAGCACAGGTTCCTGGACATAAACAGGGACTTCAATATGCAAATGAAATACATGAATTTCAGAAGATCTTTAGAAGTTATAACAAAAGACCACATGCTATTCCCACATTTACTGTTTGTGTGGAATCGGTCCAGTGGTTTTGGCATGAAAAAGGTGGTATTAGCCTAAAAGGGGCAAAAATTCTAATCAAAAGGTAGAGTCTAAAACATACTTGATAGTTTTATGGGAGGTAGAAGAGAGAATGAAATAGATAACTGGTGAGACATTGGAAAGGCAAGTGGTTGTTGATGAATAATGGTCAGTGATAGTTTATTAAGAAATTACTCCAAGCTAAAGCCGTTTTCTCTGTTGCTATAACCCAAGTTGACCAGGTTGGAGGAGAGGTCAGAAATCACGTATCTGACATCATGCTTATGGAATCTTCATGAATAAGACAGGTATACAGGCCCAATGAAGACACAGTTTGCTGGTTAAATGACTGTGCCAAAGAATACAGAGGAAATGGGTTGTTTTCCACCGGGAAGGTAATCACAAGTGATCGGTTACAAGTCTCTAGCCCTGATCCCGTCCTGGTCAGTGGTTTTTCCAATGACTTTGCTTCTCACTAACAGGAAGCAATTATGATAAACCATTTATTGATTAATTCACTTCTTCACTTAATAATTATTTAATATCTTCCATTTGATAAACATTGAACTGAAGGCATTAGGTGAGCAAAGATAAACTGGACATTTTCTGCCCTAAAAAAAACTCAGTTTAGAGGTGGAGGAGACAGTGGTCTGACATTTAAATAAGTTCTCATAATACAGTCCGGATGTATTGTAGGACCACAATAAATACCCACTGCATGAATGTGGCATCCTCTATCTTACATGTTTCTATTTGAACTGGGTAAATTTCTTTGTGCATACACTGGGTAAATTTCTTGGCTCTATTCCTCTACCTTCATCTGGAGAACTCCTACTTGTTCTTCAGGTTTCAGCTCAGACACTGTCTTTCTCAGAAATTCTTTTTAGACCCACTTATTCCCACCCAAGGCAAAGAGATGCACCCCCTTCTGTGTGTTTCCAGAGCCACTATGACTCTGGTAGCACCTGGTTTTTATTTTGCCATTGCCTGTCTCCCTAACTATCCCTGTCCCCTTGAGGTCAGGCTCTTTGCCTTACTATTTGAATCTCTAGAACCGAACCTATTCTGTGGTACCTCGCTGGGGCCCAAAACAAATAATCAAATGCCAAGTTTAATGAAGTTCTAGTACCAGGACTAAATATTGATGAAATGACCTTTGCTGTTCCTTTCACTCCTAAGATTCTTGAGGGGAATTAAATATGGTAGCCTAGGGTTTCAACCATTGAACATAATGTTTGTGGGAGTATACCTTCTAAAGGGGTCACACTGGTGAGCCATAAACTAAGCCAAAAATCTAAACCTTTTCTTTTGTCCTTACAGGTAGGTAACCCGTAATTTCATTGTCAGTGATGGTATGTTCAATTAAGTCCTGTTTGCTAATATTTCACTTCTAAGTGCACTAGTAAGGCTTGCTAAAAATTACTATGAAAAAGTTAACATTGACATGTTACTAGTTTACTGAAGACTAAAGGTCAGTATTTTCACTAGAAGTCTGGATTCTACACAACATTGCAAATACAACCTATCACTCTCTATGTAGTAGGTTATTTGCACCTTTTTAAGTATTATTTTATCTAATTCTGATGAGAACCCCATGGAATTTTTATGTATTGTTACTACATTTTACAGAGGGGAAGACAGAGGTAGCAGAAAATCTAAGTTAATTTCCTAAGGTAACTCAGCTAGCAGGAGATAGAACCAGATTTGGAGATCAGGCTCCAAAGCAATCCTCTGAACGTCTACACTATATTTCATCTTAGCATATGTAGAGTTGTCGAGCTTGAGGGGCGCACGAGAAGGCTGGCATAAGTGGGCTATGGTTGAACAAAAAAATGTTGGAGATGAATGACCTTCAGTCTAGACGTGAAGACGACGTGGGATCAGAGTGAGGAAGAAGGTACCTACTTGTACTGAGAGATGTAATTGCTTTGAGTGATTGGTATATAAATGGTGCAGTATCAAGGAGAGAGAGAGAGAGAAAGAGAGAGAGAGAAACCTTTAAGCAGGTATTTAAAAACTAACAGTATAAGAGATGCAAAGACTAAATGTAAGCCTGCTATAGCATATTTTCCTAAACATATACAAGTGATATTTTCGAACAAAAGGCTTTAACCAAATATCCAACTGTCAGTTCTCTGAATCACTTAGCTCTTGTGACTGATGAAATTGATTACTCTTCCCCCCAATTACCTGGGCTCCAAATTTATTGCTCATTTGCCTCCTTTACTTCTAAAGTACAGATCCACATTTACAGTTTGATCAAAGTCATCATGATGAATATTTTCAAGGCACTGTCAGTTGTGGTTGTGCTGATTTTTAATGATAGCCCCCTACTAATCAATAGATAATTTAATTCGAAAATGTGAAGCTGTAAACTTTAATGTTCTGTTTGGTATCTTCTTATTAATTGGAAAGATGGCTCAGTCAACTTTTAGGGAGAGAGCTAGGAGGATCTATCCATTAAAATCCAATCCCGACGGGTGGCAGTGACCAGAGGCAGCACTACTTCCTGGGGCCACACACTGTCGGCGTTGGTTCCAGTTGGACTCTCTGACCCTACTCCTTGTGAAATAAGTGACTGCTCATCTCTGTGTCCTGCCCCAAGGCTATGCCTTGCCCTAACCTCTCCCACAACTATTTTTTATAACCTAAACACAAACCTTGCAGAGAAAGGGAAGGATGAGATCTCTCTACTCCAGTACATGATTTTATTTTGTCTTACCCAAGTCAAACTACTTCTTCAAGTCAGTCTACCAACGCAGAACCAGACTGAATGCTAAACTATGGAGAAGGTTAACAATTCCTTCTAAAACCATCTACTGCTTACCTTTTCACCTCCCACCCAGTCCACGGTGATTGCTGGTATCCTTGGTGTTTAATCTCATTTATTTTCTTAAGAATACATGAAATTCCCAAACATTAAAATATCACCTGTTGTAACAGCAAGAGTTAAAAGATAGCTAAGATGCTGAAGAACTCCATTTGCTTTAAAAACAAAAGAATGAAACCATCTGGATTCCCCCCTCCACCTTAATGGCTAACAGAAACAGAGGTGTCAATGCTGTCCTCTACCCTTTAAAACAATTGCCTTTGGCAACCGTTTACAATTTGTTTTCTGCTTTAAAAAAATGAGGAATTCATTACAAACTATCTAGAGAATAAATACCCAATGAGCCAAACAAAGCAATGCTTATCCTGGTGCATATATTTTTTTTTTCTTAAGAAAACAGATTTCTACTGTCCTTTATCTTTTAATGAAAATAAGATCACACTGGGTTTGGACTCCCTGAGCCATATGCTGGCCTTTTTCTGTGTCATTGACCATTCTTCCACCATATCACTACCAATGCTCTTGAAGGCTACAGATTCAGAAACTCCACAAAGGCTGATACAAAATATCCTCTCAACTAATATTTGTTAGATGACGAATAAATAAACTGATGAGAATTCCACTGTAGCCTTACACCATACTTGATTTCATCAATCCCCTGTTCTAGCCCATTTGGGTGATTTCCACTGTCTTGCTATTATAAACAATTTAGCAATGTATATCCTTATAGCCACATCTTGGCACACATTCCTTATTATTCCTTTAGCATAAATTCCTCAGCATAAATTTAGTCAATGAAAGGTAATGCACTGTTATTCTATTAAAGGGTATTATTAAAGTGGAAATTTAAGAAAAGGCAAAAAGAAAGTGAAAACAGGTAATGGATCTAAATAAATCTCTACCCATAAAAGAACAAAGGATCTGCCAAAGAAATACTGGAACTGGAACTCATATCCTAACAACGAAAACCATAGCAACTGTCAGATGGACAAAAACTGAAAACACACACACACACACACACACACACACACACACGGGACTGACATATCAAGAAGTGAAGTTAGTTGAGTAAAAAATTAATTGGAGCCGGGCATGGTGGCTCACACCTGTAATCCCAGCACTTTGGGAGGCCGAGGCGGGTGGATCACCTGAGGTCAGGAGTTCGAGACCAGCCTGGCCAACGTGGTGAAACGCTGCCTCAACTAAAACTACAAAACTTAGCCAGGCGTGGTGGCATGTGCCTATATTCCCAGCTACTTGGGAGGCTAAAGCAGGAGAATCACTTGAACCTGGGAGGTGGAGATTGCAGTGAGCCGAGACTGCGCCACCGTACTCCAGCATGGGCGACAGAGCAAGACTCCATCTCAAAAAAAAAAGAAAAAAAAAAAAAAAAAAAGAATTGATAGGTAACATGAAACGTCACTGATTCTACTCCACTTCAACTTTCTTTTCAGTAGAATATAATCATGTTCCCTATTGCATAACAGAAACTTTAAATTCAAGAAAGAAGTGACCTATTCTTGTGACAATATGACCAGTTCATCATTGTCTGAAGAGATTTAAGTTCAACCCCAATTCTCCTAGCATAATATAATCAGTAGAATATAATTATGTTGCCTGTTTCATAACAGAAACCTGAAATACAAGAAAGAGGTGCCCTATTCTTGCGACAATATGACCAGCTCATCATGGTCTTAAGAGATTTAAGTTCAATATCCATTTTTCTAGCCCAAAAAGCAAAGGTTTTTCCTTCTTCTAAACTCTTTCCCCCTAATCCCTGAACACAGGTCACCTTCAGTCCATAAATTTCATTAGGACAAGGTTTCTTATCTAATTAGGTTAAACACATTACCCAAAATTCAAATATCTTTAAAAAATTTTCTAAGAGATGATGGCCCCTGTTAACTCCATGCTGCAAGTTATAAAGGACCTGTAGTTAGACTCCTTGGCAATCAACATAAGCATTTAATGTAAAATATTTTTTCTTTTCAATTAAAAATTACTAAATTGGTAATGTGTCTTGCTGCTGACCCAATCTGTGCTTTTAAAGTCTTAGGCATAAAATATGTGCATAATAGAATCAAGAAAATGTAGTTGCTTGGTACAGTTTGGGATGTTTTAGAGAGCATGGTTATATTCTGTATTGAATGATATTTAAATTGCTCTAATATATTCTAGAGCTGGACTCTCACGTCAATTAATCAGTGCCAAAGCTCTGTCTAACATTTTGTTACAAACTGGGTTCAACTGTCATTTGTCAACTCTAGCACCCGTTGCTATGACAAATAGCTTTGGTCTGGTTAATCTTTTGAACATAATAGCATTCTGCTACTTTGATAAATCTATTATGTTGTGGTTTACATATGCTTGGAGGAAAATTTTTACTGGGACATTTTACACTAAATTATCTCTAGTTTACACTAACAAAGCAAGCAGAGAACTGATTCTGATGGTAGCTTCCCAATATCCCAACAACGCCAAGTTATCTTGGATCTCAAATCTCACAGCAAGACAGTAAGAGGACAGTACCTGAAGTCCAACTACACAGTTTCAAAACCATGAATCCACATTTACTTACTTGGATCATTTACTTAACTTTCTATGTCCTGATTCTTCTTCCTGGTATAAAGAAGACAGTAGTTTTAACTGACTTGTTAAAGGTGTGATAGTTCAGTGTAATTAAGGAGACTGTCTGGCGCATTAAAAACAACCAGTAAGTCCTGGATGTTGTTGTAATTGTTTATAATCATTTTGTTACTGATATATAATAATTGTATATGTTGACAGGGTACATGTGATATTCTTACACATGCACACGATGTATTATGATCAGGGTAATTGGGGGTATCTATCACCTCAAACATTTTCTCATGTCTATGTGTTTGAAACATTTCAAATCTTTTCTTCTAGCTAATTTGAAATGTATAATAAATCGTTGTTAACCATAGTCACCATACTATGCTGTGGAACACTAAAACTCACTCCTAGCTAATGGTATGTTCGTATTTATTAATCAGCCTCCCCTCATCCTACCTTCTCCACCTTTCCCAGCCTCTGGTAATCACCATTCTACTCTCTATCCTCCATAGATGAACATTTTTAGCTCCCACGTATGAGTTAGAACGTGTGGTATTTGTCTTTCTGTGCTTGGCTCACCTCAGTTAACATAATAGCCTCCTTCTAGCTCCATCCATGTAGTTGTAATGCACAGCATTTCATCCTTTTTAATGGCTGAATAGTATTCCATTGAGCATACATAACCACATTTTAATCTAATCATCTCTTAATGGATACTGCGGCTGATTTTATATCTTTGCGATTGTACAGAGTACTGCAGTACACCGGGGGATGCAGGTCCTTTGAGATAGTGATTTTCTTTCCTTTGGGTAAATATCCATAGTGGGATTTTGCTGGATTTTATGGTAGTTCCACGTTTAGTTTCCTGAGAAATCTCTGTATTGTTTTCCATATTAACTGTGCCAATTTTCATTCCAACCAACAGTGCATGAAAGTTTCCTTTTCTCCACATCCTTGCCAGAATTTATTTTTTGTCTTTTTGATAATAGCCATTCTAACTGGGATGAGATGATACTGCATTGAGGTTCTGATCTGCATTTATCTGATAAGTAGTGGTGTTAAGCATTTTTTATACCTGTTGGTCATTTGCTTGTTTGTTTGTTTTATGACAGAGTTTTGCTCTTGTCACCCAGGCTGGAGTGCAATGGCACGATCTCAGCTCACTATAACCTCCGCCTCCTGGGTTCAAGCGATTCTCCTGCCTCAGCCTCCTGAGTAGCTGGGATTACAGGCACCCATCACAACACCTGGCTAACATTTTTTTTTTGTATTTTTAGTGGAGATAGAGTTTCACTATGTTGGCTGGGCTGGTCTCAAACTCCTGATCTCACAAGATCCACCCGCCTTGACCTCCCAGTGTTGGGATTATGGCGTGAGCCACTGTGCCTGGCCTGTAAGTCTTCTTTTGAGACATGCTTATTTAGATCCTTTTCCCATTATTTTAATGGGATTGTTATTATTGCTATGGAGTGGACTGTGTTCCCTGTCTTCTATTCTGGATATGACTTGACTGAATAGCTTACAGATATTTGCTCCCATTCTACAGATCTTCTCTTCTCTTCATTCACTGCTTCCTTTGCTGTGCCAAAGCTTTTTAGTCTACTATAGCCTATTTGTATATTTTTGTTTCTGTTACCTGTGCCTTTGAAGTCTTAGCCCTAAAATCTTTGCCCAGGCCAGTGTCTTAATGCATTTTATCTGTGTTTACTTCTAGTAGTTTTATAGTATCAGGTTGCAACCTTTAATGCATTAATTTTGAGTTGATTTTTGTATGTGGTGAGAGATAGGGTCTTGTTTCATTCTTTGGCATATGGATATCCATTTTTCCCAGCACTATTTATTAAAGCATGAGTCCTTTCCCCAATGTATATAATTATTACATAAAATCAATTATATGTAAATGGTAGTACAGTGTATATTTTTAAATGGTTGAAAATGTTTAAATTTTTAAAGTTTTCTACAATGAATGACCAAATAAAACTTGCAAAAAGGGTTTTGCTGCCAACAGAGGTGGCCAGTTCCCAGGTGGTCACTCCCCTGGAGGTACCTCATTGAGTACTATCATCCAAGCAGGGCTTATGTGATTGCAGAAGTGAGCACTTATTGACCTCAGCTAGCAATTTGAAACCGGCTGTAAATTGTCCCTTTCGATCTTAACACACAGGATGTTTCTACATGGGAAAAGTGCATCAGCTGCAGTTTTCAGCAATACATTCTCAAAAAGTCAATTTCACCTTTTGGCAGCTCTGAGAGAATCCATATTACTTTAAGCATAATCGCTCTGAATAGGGGCAACAGTTAAAAGGAGGGAAGGAAAAAAAAAAAAAAAGAAACCCAAAGTACAGGGGGTGACCCGTAGTTGTTTTTAAATAACAGGGAAGTAATACTACAAGAAAAGAATTCTCTAGAATTATATTTATAGCAAAGTGATTAAAAGTTGTTTTTATTAAAGTTCTAATTCCTTACAGTTAAAAGAGCCATATTACTCCATGATAAAAAAAATTGAAACAACAGAATACCCTGCTGACTAAGACAGAAATGAAACATCAAAACTGAAGTAAATATTTAAGGTGTTCTGACAGGTTATCTTGGCATTAAAACAGTCCATTTCCTGCATCTCTCTCTCATTCTTTCTCTCTTTCTCCCACCTCCAAAACAATATCCCCATATATAAAAGTGTGCTCCTGAAAAATTCAGCAATACACAATCAATGCAAAAAATTAGTGAAGACCCATTTGTAGAGAGAAATTTTCTGCGGGATTCGGTGCTGAGGAGGGAGCGAACCTGAAGAGTGCTTTAATTTTCATCTTGAAAAAGAAGAGCTGAAACTGTGGAAGAAGCAACAGGAAAGAGCTTCATTCACTGAATCTTCAACCACAGGTTTTGAAATATAATTCCCAAGATGACTTTGCTCTTACAAATAAATTTGATTCCAATTTAGGTGAAATTTTTTGGGGAGATAATTATATCCAACACCATTTATGCAATTTGGACTGTGGATATTGAGTTAGGGGAGAGTCAGCAATGCATTTCCGGAAATTGATCTGAATAAACCAGGTGAACATTCTCATCTGAACCCCAGAGCACAGACCCCTTCAGAGCTGTGGCTGCCTGAGTGTTGAGTTTTGCAATCAATTTCTACTCAAAAGAAAAATGCTGTCATAATATGAAGTGACATGCTATGTCTTTGCACTGTTCAAAACACTTAGGTAAAATCACAGGTGTCTTTATCTTTTTATTCTGAAGGGTGGTATGTAAAATATATAAACTACTCAACAAGAGTTGGGTACCGGAAGATAACTCAGTAAAAAGCATGCAAGTTAACACTCAGCTCCAAAAGGAGCGATTCTCTTCTCCTTCAGTAATTAAGCATTCAAACCAGTAAGCAGCTTGGTTGGAATGATTTTATGACAAATGACCGAGAGCATATCAACCATAAAACTCAGCTCCGCAAAAATCCCTCAAGCCCAGGAAACTCAATCAATGTAGAGCAGGCAACAGGCTCAGCTGTGGCAGCGTTCTCTCACTCTGAGTCACATAAATCCAAGGAGGCCAGGGTTGCTCCGCTAACTCTGACACAAGACAGGAGTGAGGAAGAGGGTACTAGGCTTTGCGTAGGGAGACAGAAGAGGAAGGAAGACGAGAAGTACGTTTCGCTTTCTCCCTTTTGCTCTGTTGCTGGTTCTACTTACAGGAGGTGGTGAAGAGACAAAATTGTGTAGTTTCTAGTAAGACAGACCTAACAAATATTCAAAGAGAAGAAGAAAACAGGCAGAGAGACATGGTATAGGAGACCAGGTGCGGTGGCTCACACCTGTAATCCCAGCACTTGGGGAGACCAAAGCAGGTGGATTACTAGGTCAGGAGTTTGAGACCAGACTGACAAACATGGTGAAACCCCATCTCTACTAAAAATACAAAAAATTAGTTGGGTGTAGGGGTGGGCACCTGTAATCCCAGCTACTCCGGAGGCTGAGGCAGGAGAATCACTTGAACCTGGGAGGCTGAGGTTGCAGTGAGCTGAGATTGAATCACTGCACTCCAGCCTGGGCAACAGAGTGAGACTCCATCTCAAAAAAAAAAAAAAAAAAAAAAAAACAAGACATGGTACAGGGGAGATAAAAGACATTCGGTTATGGTTATGGCAAGATGATCTTGCTACAACTATGGTCCCTAAAGCATCCTAGAATAAAAGAATGGATATTAACACAAGCACATAATTTTTATCTCAGTCTATGAGTTATCTATGTGACTATTCACTCTTGCACCATATTTTCCCAGTGTTGCAGTATGCAAATTTCCAAACAGCAAAGCTGAAAAAATTTTGCAGCAAACGTCCATATATCTACCACGTATGTTCTACTATTGGCATTTTACTATACTTGCTTTATCTCAGATATTTCCACCTGTCTATCCCTGTCTGTGTCCATCAACCCATCTCATTTTTGGTGCATTTCAAAGTAAATTTCAGACATCATTAAAATACTTCCTACAACTTTCAGCATGCACGTTTACTCAAGTTTAGTATTTGTATTTTTTGTGCCATTACTTCCTAATACTGCTATACGATCACAACAAAACCATTGAAATCGATTTTGAAATTTGCACATTTGTATATTTTTCCTTCTCCACAGCAACTAAATAAATTACATATTCACACCTGAAAAACGCATTGCGAATAGGAAGATAAAAATTATCTGGGAGAATAGAGAAACTGAAATATGTGAACAGAGAGGCTGACAGAGAACATAGAGCCCTGCTTCAAAAAAAAAAATGAGAAAAAACATTAGACTAGGAATAAAGTTTGATAATTTCATTACCACCATGGAAGGGTGGAAGTCAAAAAGCAGTAAGGTAAAGGGAGTAGGAAAGTCTGAAATCAAGATAGGTACTCATGTGGCATGAAAGTGATATGCAGAAAGGTGTGTGTGTTGGAGTTATTATTGTTATTCCAGAGCAGGGGAATGGAAGAACATTATGGCAAGATGCCATAATTAGAAGCCTAAAAAAGTTTACAAAGTTCAGCGAAGAATATCACCTTACTCTTCAGGAATGTGCTAACTCGCTTTCAAAGATGAGCAAACATGGAAAGAACAGAGCTTCCACCAGACAGCAAGGTCCAGGGATGGAGAATGTCATCTTGGATCTCTAAATTCTACAATTCTCTGAAACACGGAGCCATCAATTCCTTGTGGCCAATTTCTTGCTTCATTCTCTCTGTGTTTAGAGAGAGCATAGCATATTAATTAGACTGAGATCATTCTATTTCATCCAATAATGTCAAAGTTATTGGAGGTTTGGAGTGCCTCCAAATTGCATTTCAATCTATCACTTCAATGTTACAAATGACAAATCAATATTTTTAATACTTTTCCATCTTAATGTTGCCTGATGGCACAAAGCCAGCACATCCTATAAGAAATATGCAGATTACTAAGGGTATACTTTGAACATAATGGAATGCAAAACACTCGTTTTATGGTACATGCAGGCCGTGGGTCACCCAAGTAGGTGGACGCCCAGCAGGAGTTAGAGAAATGAACACCTTTCTGAAGTTGAAAGCCGTGGTAACTTGTTACTGAGTAACCTATTCCAACTGGGATCCTATTAAAGTACTTGATTTGAGGGCAAGGACATAAAATCTCAATTAAAAATATTGTTTGTTAAAGCCTGGACTCATGCTGGCACCCGTGGAAAATTCATCTAAACCAGCAGCGCATCTCCATCTAAAATTCAATTATGTAAGTCCAAGATTGTAGCTGGTCAGAGACAGCTTTGTTATAAAAATAATAACAAGTGGGTTACGATAATCACCCATTCTTCATAAGACCACAGGGGCAGTAAACGATGCTAGTTCAGTGCCCGGAATTGCTGTTTCTGTCTTTATCCACTTACGCGTTGTAAGGAGCAAGCTGAGAACCCATGGACTCAAGAAATAAAGCAGTATTATTGGCTTTCTCTGACATTTCATGCAGTCTAAGACAAGTAGAGTCCAAAACTCCCAAACTGGGTATGTGGAGGAAGTACTGTATGTTCTTTGTAGTTTTTTTTTTTCTTTTTGACATTTGTCCCACTCCGTCACCCAGGCTGGAGTGCAGCGGCACAATCTTGGCTCACTGCAACCTCCGCCTCCCGGGTTCCAGAAATTCTCCTGTCTCAGCCTCCCGAGTAGCTGGGACTACAGGCACATGCTGCTCTGCCTGGCTAATTTTTTGTATTTTAGTAGAGACAGGGTTTCACCGTGTTGCCCAGGCTCGTCTCAAACTTCTGAGCTCAGGCAATCCACCCACCTCAGCCTCCCAGAGTGCTGGCATTACAAGCGTGAGCCACTGCACCCGGACTAACTTTGCAGTTCTTTATCCATTGAGTCACCCCAAAATCATTTCACCTACAAGTGAGGCAAAGAATTGTTACAGATGGATTTAGACATAGGAAATCAGGATGTTCAGTCATCGGGGTGCAAATGCCCCAACTATAGGGACCACCCTCCTTTAGGGAACTTCCTAGCTAGTCCCTCTTTGTCTAATGTGTCTTCTAAGTGCATTTTCAGTCCATTTACTTTTCTGGTAGAGACCACTGTGAATTCTCTCCTGCACCACTGCCAGCTTCCTCCTTAGCCACTTACTCCTCACCCATTCTAGAGTCAAAAAAAGTGACCTCCTAATAATAAACATCAGAGCTCAATACCCTGGTCCTTAAAACTCTTAGTTGTTTCCCAATGTATTTCAAATAAAATGTAAACTAACCTGCAAAGGCCCCATAGGACCTGACCTTTGTCTTTCTATTCAAGCTCAGGTCCTACCCCTGCAATGACTTCTTTGCTGAGCTTGGCCTCCCTGTTCTCCTTTTCATTCTTCTTTCCCACTTCAGGGCTTTTGAACATGCTGTCTCTATTTGTCTCTAATGATCCTTCCTTTTTTTTTTTTTTTTTTTTTGATATGGAGTCTCTCTGTGTCGCCCAGGCTAGAGTGCAGAGGCGCTATCTCAGCTCAATGCAACCTCCGCCTCCCAGACTCAAAGGACTCTCCTGCCTCAGCCTCCCAAGTAGCTGGGATTATAGGCACGTGCCACCACGCCTGGCTAATTTTTTGTATCTTTAGCAAAGACGGGATTTCGCCATGTTGGGAAGGCTGGTCTTGAACTCCTGACCTCGTGATCTGCCTGCCTCAGCCTCCCAAAGTGCTGAGATTACAGGCGTGAGCTACTGCGCCCAGCTATGATCCTTCCTCTTTTTGGTCAGTTGGCACCTTCGTATCACTCCGACTTCTGCTTAAATGGGTTCTTCTCCAAGAACCCTTCCTTGGCTCACTGATCTGAAGCAAACACTACTGTATCCTCTACTATCATTCACTGTTTCAGCTTCCCGGTTTCTTCATCACACACATCCCCTTTGGTATTTATTGTTATTATTATTTATGTTTTTCTCACTTCCACCACTGAAATAATAATTAGTCCATGAAGGCAAGGGTCTGTCTCATACAATGCCTTGTCCCCTTAACAAGAGCAATAAATGACGACTGAATGAATGAAATGAATAAATGAATGAATGAATGAGCACCTCTGTCCTAACATCACTGCAGGTGTTCTTAACTTGGGTTTAAATATTTCTTTTAAAGTATCTCTTATGGTGACAGACAAGGAATATCTTTAAACACCATACTCCGGTCACCAGTTTATTTTAAGATTCTTCTATCTCTGATAAACTGCTGGTAACAGCATATCAAGAAACATATGTCAAGAAATATTAAATTTGAATTTAAAAAAGGGTGTTTTGGTAGTCTGAAAACATAATTTACTCCCGAGCCACCCTGGTTTCAGCCTCTGCTGCTATTTTAAGCCCAGTTGCAATTAAGTGCCTAAATACCATAATAACACATCCATCACCAACCTCCTCTCTCTGACCCATTATTAAAACTAAGAAGTGCTGTGAGGCTATGAGAATGATCCAATACAAATGACTTAACAGCTACTGATAAATTTACCTTTAACAAATGCCCTCTGGTAGAGCCCACGATTCAATAGGTTTTGCTATTTCTTTTTCCTTCTCCTGCATCCTATTTTGCTCTCTCCAACACACCACTCAATGCAAATACAACAGCTGCAATTCTGACAGTAACAGAAAGATCATAACCCTATACACCTCGACTGAAATCTTAATGTTTGCCCCTGGTTGATAGCTACATCAATTTCAAAGATGTCCTTCCAATCCAAGTCGGTTAAGAGAGAAAAATTCATAAAACTCTGAGAGCACCCATCTTTTCATTTGTGTGTCTACCAACTCTGAACACCCTGATACAGTCAGCTTGGCCCTTATTATATTCTGAGGATGTGGAGATGGAGAAATCTTTCAGAAATGTGTTTCCTGCTGACTATTATTCCAAGGGAGACAGAAAGCAAGAGGAAATAACATTCTACATCACATTCTTCAGTGATTTTAATCATAAAGCTGCTCTGTTGACATGGAGAAACTTTCCAAGTCGCTGTTATTTTTAAGCAAGAATGTGTGCACTGCAATTCTTTGGGCTTCTTATTCACTGAGGTCAGTAAGATTTGTTATTCCTGATGTACTGATTAGGAGAGAGACTCCAGGAGATGAAGAATGTATATGAGGTCAATAAACGATCCAATGAATGAAAAGAGGAGATCTGAAATAACCTGCCTGTACTCAAAGGCAGGTTAGTTCTACTCCCCTGAACCTCAGTATCCTTATCTGTAAATTGGGGAAAGTATAAGTCCTACCTTCTAGGACGGTTATGAGTAAAAAGTGCCTAAGTGACAATAACAGCAAGAACCAGGATCCATCGCATGCCTGCTTGAAAGAAGGATGGCAGCACTCATGTACTGGGTGCTTACTTTGAACCAGGCACTGTGTGGAATGAGTCCTATGCACATCTGTTCTCTCATTTAATTAGGTTGATGCCATTTCTGACTTTCTGTACCAATGAGGAACCCAGGCTCAGATGGGACAGACAACTTGCCAACACAGGCTCTTGCCTGGAATGCATAGCAGAGCAGGATCCAGACCCAGATCTGTCTGAGACCGCAATTTTTTCTCTGGAATGTCTCTGGCCTTCCTAGTAGTTGCTCAGTGAATGCTGGTTTCCAGTACTTTTCACTCAGCTGTCGACAGGAATATCAGTCATTTTATGAATACCCATACTGGCTCCTCCTGTCATTTAATCCTATGATTTTTAATTCTTCCCTTTCAAAAACATTTTTATTTTATAAACTATTAGAGTGCTTTCTAGCAAAAACCAGAAAGCCTGCTAGACAAATTCTAAAAGAACTGTAACACTAATTTTCTGAGGTCTATGTTCTTCCTTGGACAAAGACCTTGTCAGTCTTGCTCATTGCTGAAATTCTAGCATCTACAAGCTATGAAATAAAATCTTATTGAATGAAAGGTAAAACATAAGTAACCATAACCTTTGAGAATTCATCATACACCTAAGTCAAGTTCAAATTCCATATACTCCAGATAACTTCTGTTCATACATACATATCAAGTTCAAATTCTATGTACTCCAAACAGTTTGATGTTTTGTTTGTTTGAGAGAGGTTCTTGCTTTGTCACTCAGGCTGGAGTGCAGTGGTGTAATTGTGACTCACTACAGCCTCGAACTTCTGGGTTCAAGTGATCCTCCCACTTCAGCCTCCCAAGTAGCTGGGACTACAAATGCAGGCCATCATGGCAAGCTAATTTTTTATTTTATTTTTTGGAGAGACAGGGTCTTCTTTTGTTACTTAGGCTGGTCTTGAACTCCTGGGCTTAAGCAATCCTCCTACGTTGGCCTCCCAAAGTGCCGGGATTATAGGTGTGAGCTACAGTGCTCAGGCCAAATAATTTGTGCCTCATACATACAGATGTATATAGTTATACGTGTGTGTGTGTGTGTGTGTGTGTGTGTGTGTGAGAGAGAGAGAGAGTGTAGAGAGAAGGAGCGAGAAAAGAAGGCTAGGTCTATATATCTCTGGTATTTATGCACAGCATGGTAGTGAATCCATAATGGTACCCAATTAAATATGCATTTATTGCCTAATTGAGATGCTAGTAAATCATGCCATAAATAATATTGGGAAAAAATGATACTACCAGATGATAATAATTACATATACAAGTTAACACAAAAACGTATCAGTAAAATAGTACAATAAATAATGGTGTTAATTCTGGTGGAAAACCCATCAAATCACACAACCTAAGTCTTGTATAACACGTGTATTCTAAAAGAGAAAAAATTTAGAAAACACAGCCCAATTCTCATGATGGTGAAGTTGATAGCATATTGTGCTTTCCCCCAGTTTTACAATTTTGAAGCCATAGGGTATGGATTGCCTATGAAAATTTTATGTCAGAAAAATGACTCTGGATGGTGGCTGGGGACTGAGAGTAAGTCACGATTCAGACATCTACGAGCAGGTAAATTCACAACTCCCAGGAATCTCTTTGCACGAGTTGCTATCCATGAAGTAGATGGTGCCCAGAAGACATACTTCTGCTTGTGCAAAAAAGACAGCAATCGGAAGGGCATTGTAGGGGTGGTGAGGGACAGAAACATTTTTTTTTAAACAAGAGACAATATCTGATATGTTTAAAGAGAGGAGCCACAGAAAGAACTAAAAAATACCGCTTTTAATAGAGATTCTGTGAATACTGCCCCAACAGGGCTTCTTACATATCCCAGGTGACAATGTGTAAAGCATTAAGATAATTTAACATTCTCCCCATTTGGCATGGTACAGGGACCTGCTCTGGTACCGTGAGGCATTCTGCAGAGGTCTGGTAGGACTTTGGTAGGCTAACACTTGAGCAATCTATGGCAAGAGATAAGATTTCAGTTTGGGCCTAAGTGAGATACATTTGGATTATAAATATATAAATATTGACTACATTTATCAATATTTCACTTTTCTACCCTGTGTAAACTTTCAATTAATTGATAATAGTTAAGGATTAATAAGACAACACCACTTTTTTTTTTTTTCCTGGCACCTATGTCTGATTCCGTTACCCAGGCTACAGTGTAGTGGCACAAACAGCTCACTGCTACCTCAACTTCCCAGGTTCAGGCGATCCTCCCGCCTCAGCCTCTCAAGTAGCTGGGGACTACAGACATGTGTCACCATGCCCAGCAAAATTTTTGTATTTTTTGTACAGATGAGGCTTTGCCATGTTGCATAGGCAGGTCTTGACCTCCTGAGCTCAAGTGATCTACCCATCTCTTCTTCCCATAGTGCTGAGACTACAGGTGTGAGCCAGCATGCCCAGTACACCACTTTATTGATTACTGTAGCTTCCCATTAAGTCTGGAAATCACACAGTATTCATCTTCTCAAATTTTTCTTCTTTTCAAAGATATTTTGGCCACTCTAGTTCATTTATATTTCCATATGAATTTTAGAATAAATTTGACAGTTTTTATAAGAAAGGACTGCTGGGGTTTTTCATCAGGTTGAATCTACAGATTAATTAGGGGAGACTAAGAGAAGTTTCTCAATCTACACACATGAAATTGGCATATATGCTCACATATTTAAGTCTCCTTTAACTCCCCTCAGCTGTTTTGTAGTTTTAAGAGTATAGGACTAGCATACCTTCCATCAGATTTGTTCCTGTAAGTATTTCACTTTTTAAAATGCTACTACAAATGATATTTTTAAGCTTCAATTTCCAACTTGTGTAACTAATATATACGTATATAATTAAATTGCGTATACTGAAACTGCATCCTGCAACTTGATTTCTAAATTCTAGTAGCTTTCTTTTGTAGAAAACATAAAATTTTATGCACAGATGATCACGCTGCCTATGAATAAAGACAATTTTACCTCTTTCTTTTCTAAATAGATGCCTTTTACTTCCTTTTCTTGCTTATTATCACGAGCTGAAAATAATGTAAAAATGGAAGTGATGAAAGCATAAAACCTTGCTTTGTTCCTGATCATGGGGGTAATACCAGTATTTCCTCATTAAGCATGATATTAGCTATACGTTTTCCATAAATGCCTTTATCATGTTGACAAATTTCTCTTCTAGTCTTGCTGAGCTTTTTAAAAACCAAGAATCCATGTTGAATTTTGTCAAATGCCTTTTCTGCATCTATTAAAATACTTGTGTTGATTCACTTTTTTGTTAATATGGTATATTTTATAATCTGATTTTCAAATGTTAAGGCATCTTTGCAATCCTGGAATAAAATCAGCTAATTCTTGATACTGTATCTTTTTCATTTATCAATGGATTTGATTTGCTTGTTGTTTCAGAATTTTCATGTAGGTATTCATGAGAAAGACTAGTCTGTAGTTTTGAGTTTATTTTCTTGTGAATTCTTTTCCTGGTTTTGGTATTACAGTAATGCTTACCTCAGAGAATGAATGGGGAAATATAACTTCCTTTTCCATTTTCTGATAGAACGATTTTGTAAAGTTTATTAGCAAAGTCATCTGGTCTGGAATTTTCTTTGTGGAAAGATTTTAAACTCCAGATTTAATTTATTTGATATGTATCAAGAAATTCAGATGATCTATTTCTTCCTGAATGAGCTTTCTTAGATCTCTTTCAAGGAATTAACCTATCTTACTCTTAAATCTTAATATCATGAAATAAGATTATTCATATTACCTTATTATTCTTTTAATATCTATAGAATCCGTAGTGATATCTTCTATTTCTACGCTGATACTGGAAATTTGTATTATCTCCCTTATTTTACTAAGTCTGGTTAAATATGTACTGATTTTATTAATTTTCTCAAAGAACCAGCTTTTGGTTTCAAAGATTTCCTCCATTTTTTGGCCTGCTACTTATTTTATTGATTTCAACTTTGATCTGTATTATTTCCTATCTTCTACTTAACTTGACTTTAATTCAACTTCTTTTTCTATTCTATAAAGTAAGTGATTTAAGACCATTTTTTCCTATCCTAATATGGGCATTCAATGCTATGAATTTCTCTTTAAGCACTGTTTAGTGGCACTACACAAAATATGATATGCCATATGTATATTTTTTGTTCAGGTCACTGTTTATTTTTGTTTCCCTTTAGATTTTCTCTTCAATCCATAGGTTATTTACTAAAGTATGACTTGTTTTCTAAGTGTTTGAAATTTTTTATTTTATATTTCGGTCATTGTTTTCTAGTTTGACTCCATTGTGGTTGGAGAAATAACTTCAATTCTCTTAAAATTCTTGATTAAAAAAAAAAAAAAACAGTCCAGAAGCTCTTTTCTTAATAATGTTTCCTTATGTACTTGAAAATAATAAGTATCTTGGTATTTTAGGATAAAGAGTTCTACAGTCACTAATTAAGACAAGTTGGTTGATACTGCTATTCAAATATTCTATATATTTACCAATTTTCTAGCTATTTATTCTGTCAGTTATTGAGAGACTAGCACTGAAATCTTTGGCTATTTTTCCTTGCAATCACATCTGTTTTTGTTTCATGTATTTAAAAGTTAAGGTGCATAAATATTTAATGTTCTCTTGATTAAGTGACCTTTTCCATTATGAAATTACCTTCTTTATCCCTGATATAATTTTTTTCTAGGATCTATTTGTGTGATATTAATATAGTTACTTCAGTATTCTTTATATTAGTGTTAGCATTCTGTGTCTTTATCTTTTTTTAAAGGAAAATAATTGCACTTTATTTAAACATTCAAACACACCACTTGCTTTATATATTGAAAAGAAAATACTGACAAAATTAAAATGCAGATGAAAAACTGGGAAATCATTTGCTGCATGTATCATAGATGAATTGTTAATATCCCTAATTCCTATATAAGGAAATGTGTTATAAATAATCAAAAACAAATGAACTTGAATTTTTAAATACTGAAAAGACATAGAAAAAAATAACGATGAACATGTATTTATTTCTCTCTCTCTCTTTTTTTTTTTGACAGGGGCTTGCTTTGTCCTGAGTGCAATGGAGTGCATGCTGGAGCATAGTGATGTGATCACAGCTCACTGCAACCTCAGCCTCTCAGGCTCAAGTGATCCTCCCACCTCAGCCTCCCAAGTAGCTGGGACTACAGACATGCACCACCATGCTCAGTTAAATTTTTAAATTTTTTGTAGTGATAGGGCCTTGCCATGTTGCCCAGGTTGCTTTCCAACTCCTAGCCTCAAGGGATCCTCCTGCCTCGGCCTCCCAAACTGCTTGGATTACAGGTGTGCACCACCAGTCATCCCTACTGTTAACATATTTGTGTCTTTATATTTAAAGTGTGTTTGTTATAACACAGCTTGTAATTTGATCTTACATTTATTAACTCTGACAATCTCTGCCTTTGAACAGAGTATATGTAAAACATTCATATTTAATGTGATTATTGATAGAATTAGGTTTAAATCTATAATCTATTTTTTTTATTTGTCTCAACGTTCCCTTTTTCTCTTTTTCTGTCTTCTTTCAGAGTAATTGAAAATTTTTATTATTCTATCTCATTTGCTGGCTTATTTGCTATAATTCTGCATTTCACCTTTTTTGGTAGAAAATTCACGGTCTAGAATACACTATAAAAGAAATATCTTTATAACTTTTTATTTTTGCCCCAACGTTCCCTTTTTCTGTCTTCTTTCAGAGTAATTGAAAATTTTTATTATTCTATCTCCTTTGCTGGCTTATTAGCTATAATTCTGCATTTCACCTTTTTGGTAGAAAATTCAGGGTCTAGAATGCACTATAAAATAAATATCTTTATAACTTTTTATTTTGAAAATATTATAGATTCACAGACAGTTGTAAAGACACTACAGAGAGGTTCTGTTTCCCTATCCTGCTGGTGACATTGGTTACTCATTTGTTACATCTTATAAAACTACAGTATAATATCATATTGTACTATATGATGTTGACATTGACACAGTGTGTTTGTATAATTTTATGCCCTTTTTCACATGTATAGATTTCTGTAAACATCACCAGAATCCAGATGCAGAACTAATTCACCACAGATTTCTCCTTCATGCTGTCCTTTATAGTTCTACTCATCTTCTTTTCTCCCACCATACTGGCAACTACGACCATACCTTTATACTTCTGCCACGGTGAAAGTGTTATGTAAATGAAATCGCATAGTCTATGACCTTTTGAGAGTGTTTCATTTTTCATTAAACATTATGTCCTTGAGATTCATCCAAGGTGTTGTGTGTATCAATAGTTCATTCAGTTTTTATTGCTGAATAGTAGTTCACAGTATGGGTATCTCACAGTTTCTTTAACCATTCACCTATGCAGATATTTTGGTTGTTTCTAGTTTTTGACTTATAAATAAAACTGCTGAGAATAATTGTGTGTATGTTTTTGGGGTTTTTGTGTGTGCGTGTGTGTGTGTTTGGACATTAGCTTTCATTTCTCTGGGATAAATGCCCAGAAATGTGATTGTTGACTTATTGGTAAATGTCTATTTATTTTCTTTAAGAAACTGCAAAACTATTTGCCAGAAGAGTTGTGTCATTTTACATTCCCATCATCAATGTATGACAGTAATACTTTCCATGCATCCTTGTAAGCATTTGTTATTGTCTCTATCTTAAATTTTATCTGTTCTAACAGGTGTGTAATGATATCTTATTATATTGTTAATCTGCATTTCCCCAATAGCTAGTAAGGCTGAACATATTTCCATGTTAATTGCCTCCATATATCCTCTTTGGTAAAATGTCTCTTCAAGTCACTCTTTAAAACATTTTCTAAGTGGATTGGTTTTCACTTTTTAACATTTTTAAATTGACAATAATTATATATATTATGTACAAAATGATGTTTTGAAAAATATATACACTGTAGAATGGCCAACTCAATTTAATTAACATATGCAGAACCACACACACTTATAATTTCTGTGATAAAAACATTTAAAATTTACTCTCTTAGTGATTTTCAAGAATACAGAATTATTAACTACAGTCACCACGTTACACAATTGATCTATTGAAGTTATTCCTCCTATCTGACTAAAAAACTTTGTATCCTATGACAAACATTTCTCCCCACCCTTCTAGCTTCTGGTAACCACCACTTTACTTCTTTATATATTTGTAGATATTGTTATTAGATAGAAAATTTTCAAATATTTTCTTCTACTTTATAGCGTTTCTTTCCAATATCTTAATCGCATTGTTCAGAAACCACGTTATTTATTTATTTATTTATTTATGAAACTTAGTCTCAGTCCTTCATCCAGGCTGGAGTGCAGTGGCAGGATCTCGGCTCACTGCAAGCTTTACCTCCCTGGTTCAAGCAATTCTCCTGCCTCAGCTTCCCAAGTAGCTGAGCTTACAGGTGCCCACCACCATGCCTGGCTAATTTTCATATTTTTAGTAAAGATGGGGTTTCGCCATATTGGCCAGGCTGGTCTCGAACTCCTGACCTCAGGTGATCCACCTGCCTTGGCCTCCCAAAGTGCTGGGATTACAGGAGGGAGCCACCACACCCAACCAAATTTTGAAGTCCAATTTGCCGTTATTTTTTTTCTTTTATACACTCTTGGTGGCATGTCACCAAGTTCTAGGTTTGAAAGATTGTTTTCCTGTAAGACTTTCTAAAAGTTTTATAGTTTTATGTTTTCAATTTAATTTATGATCCATTTTGACTTAATTTTTATGAGATGTGAAGTTTAGGTCAAGATTTATTTATTATTATTTTTTTTCCTATGGATAGCCAATTATTTCAGCACCATAGTTGTAAAGATTGTCCTTCTTCCATTAAATTGCTTTCGCATTATTGGCAAAAATCAGTTGGTCATAGTTGTCTGGGGCTATTTCTATGTCTTCTTTTCCCTTCCATAAATTTACGTGTCTACATCTCAGCACATACCATATAGTGATGATGACTGGAGTAACATAATGTCTTGAAACTAGGTTCACTGATCTGTTTCACTTGATTCTTATTTTTCAAAACTGTGTTAACTATCCTAGTTTCTTTGTTTTTCTACTCAAATTTTGGGATAATCTTGTCTAATTTATTTTTAAAAGCTCTGCTGTTTTGAAATGATTGCATTAAATCTGTGTATCAATGTGAGTAGAAATGGCACCTTTACCAAATTGAGTCTTTCAATCCATGAATACACTATATTTTTCCATCTATTTACATCTTGGCCTTCTTTCATCAGCATTTGATAATTTTCAGCATACAAGTCCTGTTAGATACAGAGCTAAATATTTTTTGAATGTTCTGATATATTACATTCCTACCATCAACGTATGAGAGATACACTTTCTATGCATCCTTGTAAGCATTGGGTACTGTCTCTACCTTAAATTTTATGTGTTCTAACATGTGTGCAATGATATCTCATTATATTTCTAATCTGAATTTCCCTAGTAGCTAGCAATGCTGAATATCTTTCCTAGTTTCCATGTCTTGAAAATAGGTAGACTGATTTTAGCGAGTGATTAAAAAAGTATTGCATTTTAAAGTTGTTTTTACGTATTTGCTGCAAGAAATTTAGAAGCTGTTTTTTTGCAATGTGATTTCATATCCTATAACTTTGGTGAGCTAACTTGTTAGTCCACAAAACGTGTCTGGGTTTTAAATTTTTGGTGTTTTCTATATAATCATGCAATCCACAAGTAAGGATAGCTTTATTTATTTACTTTTAATATGTATGCCTTTTATTTGTATTTCTTGTCTTGTTGCACTGTTAGAAATTCCTTACTATGTTGAACAGCAGTGGTGACATCTTCCCGTATTTAAGGGGAAATCATTCATTGGTACCATTACACATAATATGAGCTGTAGGTTTTTGCACATGTCCTTTATCACATTAAGAAAACTGCCATCTGTTCTTATTTTTTTCTGAGAGTTCTGGTTGTGTATCAATTTTGTCAAATTTTTTCCTGCATCAGCTAAAATGAGCCTGTGATTTTTCTTCTTTAACCTATCAGTATAGTGAATAACATCAATTGATTTTCAAATATTGAATTAGTATTGCATTACTAGACTATTCCTCATTATGTTGGGGTGCCTAAGTCTTTTTATATATTGCTAGATTCTATTTAAAAATATTTTTTATTTTTATCTTGAGTATTTCATTTCTTTGTCCCAGAAAATATTTTAAATATTGTTATTTCTGTATTTATGAGGGATACTGATTTACAGTTTTCTTGGTTCTTTTGGTACTTTCTTTGATTTTGTGATCACAGTGTAAAGGCTTCATAAAATAAACTGGAATACGCACCACCACCTTCTATTTTCTAAAAAATATTTTGCAGAATTGGTGTTAAATGTTTTAAAAATACAGGTAGAATTCTCCAGTGAAACCATTTAGACCTGGAGATTCCCTTTGGGGGAGGTTTTAAATTATGAATTCAATTTCCTTAATCGTTACAGGACTATTCAAATTATCTACTGCATATTGGGTGAATTGTAGTTTGTGCTTTTCAAGGGAATTGGTTTAAGTTGTCAGATGTGTAAGTGCAGAGTTGGTCAAAGTAGTCTCTTATTATACTTTTAACGTCTTCAGGATCTATAGTAATATTCTCTGCTTCTTTCCTGATACTGGTAGTAATCGCCTTCTCTTTTTTTTTTTTTTCTTATCATCCTTACTGGAAGAATGCCATTTTCCTCTATATTTTTAAAGAACTAATATTTCTCTATTGTTCTTCTGTTTTTGATTTCACTGACTTTTGCTGCAATCTGTATTATTTCCCATCGGTTGCTTGCTTTGGGTTTATTTAACTCTTCTTTCTCGAGTTTTGTTTGAAGGGGAAGCTTATATTATTGATTTTAGAATTGGCATTTTTATTTTTATTTTTATTTTTATTTTTTTTGAAAGAAAGAAAAAGAGAGGAAAGAAAGTGAGAGTGAAAGAAAGAAAGAAAAAGAATGTATGAGAGAAAGAAAGAGGAAGAAAAAGAGGGAGAGAGAACAGGATTCTTGTTCTACTGCCC
>CAUYLG010021996.1:0-47253 GCA_963573385.1 Cacajao melanocephalus
AGTAAGCTTTTATTCAGAGCACTTGGTCACTAAACTCTTTCCTTATCAATGGGACCTCATGGCTTAAATGTCACCTCAACTTTCCAGCCTTCCCTTGTAAGATTTCATGGGTTATTCTGATTACTTTAACCAATGGCACTAAAGCCAATGTCCAACCACTTAAATATGCAGGTTTCCCTACAGAGTGAGGTCAGACGTTATCATCACAAACAAAAGTCACCTGCTGGTGAGAGGCCTAGGCTATCATCAGCCCTGGCATCTCTGGATGTCCGGTGAGACCCGTGGGTCCTTTTCCAGAATAATGCTTTAAAATGACTCAATAAAATAAAGCACATTTAAAAGTAATAATATAACAAAATATATTATTCTCCCTGCCCAGAATGCACCCTCACACCCCCACTGTGAGGCCTGCTTGCGGAAGAGGAGAGAGATCTGGAACATCTATTCAAGAATATTCATGCTGTGGGGCAGAGATGCTGAGCTAAACTCTGAAACACAACAAGGAAAAGTGGGAATTTATCACCAAGGAGTAGGATGGGGGTCAGTGGATGGAAAATTACTCAGAAGAAACATCAGGGCTGGGGGGAGATTCTGGCTTAACTCATGTAAGAGGATTCTTGCTGAAGACAACCCGGGGTGACCAGATATCACCTGGGGGTGGTGGAGGATAAGGAACCTGATGGAGTATCGAGGGTGGGGTTCCTGGCTAAACTTAGTTAGCAGGATTCTTGCTAAAACTGAACAATGCAGACAGGAACATGTGGGTTCAAAAGTCAGACATAGTTGGAAAAGAGTTCAGGAAAACCTGAGTAGAGCTGGGTTGAGGAGACATTCTTTGTCACATCCCTACTGGGCCTCCCAGAACCCCTCTCTGACTTGATTCTCAAAATCTCCTTTTAATTCATAATGGATGGGATAACATGTGCAGCAGGGAGTCCCAGGGGATCTTCTGATTTCAAGCTGCATCCAAGAGCAAAGGGCCGCACATCCTACCAGAGTGACCCGCCTTTCCCCACAAGACTTGTGAAGGGCGACCCCAAGCTTGTTCTGCCTCCCGGGCCCCAAAGGAGGACTGTGAGGAGGGTGCAAGGAGATCTCTTTGAAGCAGCTGTGGGGATACTTCACCTGTCACCTTTCCCTATGGGAATTGGCGTGTCTTCCCCAGCTCATGCCAAATGAGGATGATTGGAGAGAAACCAGTGAAAAGCTGACCATATGTGCTCTGGAGCTGGTGCCTGACCCTGGCTTGGCAAAATTTCAGTGTCAGAAGCTGCCTAGAGCTTTCTGGGAGGACAGAGTGGGAGAGACAGAGTGACTTATGTCCTGAGAGCAGATGGACATCTCAGGCATGAACCACAGAGGACCCTGGGGGCCTTGCCAGCAGCAGGGCCTGGGACAGCCCCAGGTCGTGTCTGCTTCTGCTAGGGTCAGAGGATACAGGACCATAGGGACTGTCTTCTGAGAACCTTCAGGAGCTCCCAATGGGAAAAGAGAGTCAGATAAGCTCACCGAGACAGAAAGTAGAATGGCAGTCACCAGGGGCTAGGGGGAGAAAGGGAACAGGGAGGTGTTTAATGGGTACAGAGTTTCAGTTTAGGAAGATGAAGTTCTGGGGATGGATGGTGGTAACAGTTTTACAAAAATGTGAATGCACTTTAATGCCATTCAACTGTAACTTTAATGTGGCTAAGATGGTCAGTTTTATGCTATGTATATTTTATCACAATTTTAAAAAGAAAGAGAATCCAGGTGTTGGCATCTGCTGTCCAGCAGGCACCAATGTCCAGCTGAAATGTTACCCGCCATCCTGGACATCCCTGGAGACCAACACAGGGAATGGGCAAGAGTAAAAAGAAGATTAGGACTCACTCCTTCCTCAGATTCTGAGGGTCTGGCCGGGAGCTGCCATAGCTGGAGGAGCCTTGCCCCAGATGAGAGTGGAAGTCTTAGGTTTAGATTGGGCTGGACATTCAATATCTGATCATTAGACCGGGGAATGATAACCAGAGATCACCATAATGGTTAATCCTGATAGTGCCTGATTTGCTTTCTGGAACCTGAGAAGGGAGTAACATTTGATATGTGCTGTCTAAGGGAAAAAGTCTATTTCATAATTCTGCCCAAGTCCTGCTTATTCAATATGTCACACATACTTGACTATGGAGTTTTTTTTATTACAACAAAGGGTACTCCAAACAAAATAAAGGCAAGGCTAACTGGGAAAAACATTACTCGAGCTGTAACAGAGTTAACAGGGACAACATATCAAGAACTTTTACAAACTTATAATAAAAGTGAAGTAACATAGAAAAAAGTGAATGAGTCCTATTCATAGTCAATACCCAGAGTGGTGAATGCAAATGATTGATAAGCATGTTTTTTTTTAAATACCTACTCTTATATGGAAGCATGGAAAAGTAAACGAAAATAAATAATTACATCAATTTTAGTTTATCATATTGAAAAAACCATCATATTAATATTATCCACGGTTGGTGAGGAGGTAAAGGAGAGAGCATTTTATATGTTGTTTTTTATATTTTCCCATCCACACACATGTGCACACACACATCTGTTCCATTTCTGCTCATCTAGTCTGCAGAAATGAAATCATTCGCACATGCCATAGGTACAATTAGACATATTCCAGCACAAAATTGCAAGTCCACCAACAGGGAAAAGTTTAAATAAGTTGACTACACACCTAACACAGAGTATCATTCAGATATTAAACATGTTGAGTTAGATCTACGTTCGTTGAATTATAGGGATGCCTGTGCCATGAAGTAAGGAAATAAGTTGGACAAATATATAAACATAACAATGGGCCAGGCGCGGTGTCTCACGTCTGTAATCCCAGCACTCTGGGAGGCCGAGGAGGGCAGATCGCTTGAGGTCAGGAGCTTGAGACCAGCCTGGCCAATATGGTGAAATCCTGTCTCTACTAAAAATACAAAAATTAACCAGGCGTGGTGGCAACTGCCTGTAATCCCAGCTACTTGGGAGGCCGAGGCAGAAGAATTGCTTGAAAGCCAGGAGGCAGAGGTTGCAGTGAGCCGAGGTCATGCCACTACACTGCAGCCTGGGAGACAAGAGTGAAACTCCATCTGAAAAAAATTAAAATTAAAAATAAATAAATATCATAATGAAGAAGGGGAGACATTTACAGTCCCTGTTTATGTGTGTGCACGTTTGTATCTGAGAGCCTGGCCATGCAAAAGTTGTGTAACATACGCACCAGGCCCTCAATACTGGTTCCATGATTGTCTTAGAAGGATGGGAAAAGAAGGAGGCAATACATAAAATATTAATAAATGTTAAGTAAAATAGTCAATTATAACATCTATTTAGTATATTCTTCACATACATAAAAATGAATATGGACAGTATTTAGAGGGAAGCGCAAGAAGAGGAAAAACATTGATTTGATTAAAGGATATCATTGTGGACTTTTAGGGCTTCAATATTTTAAAATAAATTTTATTTTGGAATAATTTTAGATTTAGTAGACAAGTTACAAGATATTACAGAGACTTCTCATATGCCCTTTACTGACTTTCCCCCATCATTAATATCTGATATTATCATGGTGCTTTTGTGAAAACTAGGAAATTGACATTGGTACATTACTATTAACTAAACTGTGGATTTTATTTGGAGCTCATCAGGTTTGCATTTTTTTTTTGTTTTTTTTTTGTTTGTTCTTTTGTTTCGTTTTTTGAGACAGAGTCTCACTCGGTCACCTAGGCTGGAGTACAGCTGCACAATCTCCACTCACTGCAACCTCCACCCCATAGGTTCAAACCATTCTCCTGCCTCAGCCTTCCTAGTAGCTGGGACTACAGGTGCATGCCACCACACCTGGCTAATTACTGTATTTTTAGTAGAAACAGGCTTCACTATGTTGGCCACGCTGGTCTCAAACTCCTGACCTCCTGATCCGCCTGCCTCAGCCTTCCAAAAGGCTGGGATTACAGGTATGACCCACCACACCTGGCTGGATTTTATCAGTTTTTAAAATTATGTCCTGTTTTAGTTCCAGGATCCAGTCCAGGGCACCACTACCTGCCCTGCTGTGGTGTCATGATACTGATGGCTTGTTGTATAGTCATGTTAGGATGTTTTTTTAACACTTCATTGGGCTATGTTGTTGTAGTTGCTTCTTTGCCTTAAGGACTTTAATTTTTACTTTGATGTAAGTTTGCAGTAAGGTAAAAAAATGTTTTTAATGACTTTATTACTGTCTAAGTGGAATATTTTTGCACAGCACTTAGAGTCCTTCTTGATGTGCCCAAATCTCCCTGTCTAACTAGGTGTGTCTTTCTCCCTTTCTCTGTCCACCCCCTTGATGCTTCAGCCACTTGGGATGCATTGCCATGTGCGGATGCCATATTCTCCTTTTCCACCTCTCCCACATTGGTTCCAAATTCATCAAAGTCTTGCCTCATTTCCTGTCAAGGTCCTAGGCCATGCTTTCTCACATCTTCTGGTTACTGATCAGTTTTTCTGTGCCCCCAGCTGGCCCATTCCTCTTCCACAGAGCTCAAACCAGCAACCACGCAACTGTAAGTCCTACCACCATTTGTGTGTGTGTGTGTGTGTGTGTGTGTGTGTAGGAGTGATCTGCTCCTTCCCCAGGAGCACATGACACAGATGCTGTGTGTTCATCTCCATACCCCTTGGCTCCCAGCTAAGTGTCTTGAACCTGCATGATGGGAAAAAGAAGGAAGACAAGGAAGGGAAGAGGAGGAGAATAATCAAGTTAAGTCTATCTCCCAAGTGACCTTCCTTTTACTGGCATTCTTCCTCAGTCAGCTCTGAGTCCTGAAGGGACTTTATGTTATTGGAATGGTGGGTGGAAAAGAAACATATTTCTGGGCAACATGTCTGTGAAAATAACTAATATTCATAGCAGTGTTATTTGCAGTTGCCAAAAGGTAGGAGAAACCCAAGTGTCCATCATCTGATGAATACAGTCACAAAAGTGGCCTATCCATATAATGGGAAATAGCCTTAAAAATGAAGGAAATGAGCCTGGCATGGTGGCTCACGCCTGTAATCCCAGCACTTAGAGACGCCAAGGTGGGTGGATCAACAGGTCAGGAGTTCTTGACCAACCTGGCCAATATGGCAAAACCTTGTCTCTACTAAAAATACAAAAATTAGTCAGGCGTGGTGGCATGCACCTGTAGTCCCAGCTACTTGGGAGGCTGAGGCAGAAGAATCACTTGAACCTGGGAGGCGGAGGTTGCAGTGAGCCAAGATTGTGCCATTGCACTCCAGCCTAGATAACAGAGTGAGACTCTGTTAAAAAAAAAAAAAAAAAAAGGAAATCATGTCACATGCTACAACATAAATAAGCATCAAGGACATTATGCTAAGTGAAACAAACCAGACACAAAAGGACAACTGCTGCCTGATTCCACTCTTGGGAAGACCCTGGAGAAGTCCAAGTCATGGAGACACAAAGTAGAATGATGGTTTCCAGGGCCTGGGGGAAGGAGGAATGGGGAATGAGTGTTGAATGAATACTGCGTTTTTGTTTGGGATGATTGAAAAAAAAAAGTTCTGAAAACAGTTAACGGTGATGATTGTAAAACATTATTAATGTACCTAATGCTGCTGAACAGTACACTTGAAAATGTTGAAGAAGGTAAATTTTATGTTATGTAAAATCTTTATCATAATTTAAAAGAAAAGAAAACAAGTAAAATGTCTATGAAAACAATATTTTGAAACTGGTTTACAAGGTGACTAAGTGCTCTCTTCCTGTCCTCCTTTGCGATTGAAAACAGAAAATTAGTCATTTAAAGTCTGTTGGCTGTGCACCCCAGGAGGGTGGAGACATGAAGCCAGAGCAGGAGATTGCTGCGTTTCCATTTGTGCTACAACAACTAGAAGGAAGTGACAGAAATGACAGCAAACAATGGAATGAAAAGGTCACGCAAAAGGTACATTAGAGCTCCAAAGTCTGGGGAATACAATGAAAGAAAAATCGTAACTGTTCCCGGTGTGCCAGGCTAGTGGAGACAAGGGCCTCCCTCCGCCTTGTGTGTCTGAATGATGATCAATTCATCTCAGGAAGGGACAGTTGCCCTTGAAGCTTCAGAGGAAGGCAACAGAGTGCCTCACCACAGGCTGCAGCATCCTAGGGACATGCCCACATCCATTTATCAGCACTGGAACAATTTATGAATCGCTGGCAATTTGTAAAAGGAGCCACTTGATATATATATTTTTTAGAGCCTAGCCCCATTTAAAAAATAAATAAGAAGTAGCAAAGTAGATGAAGGAAGCAATAGGATGTCTCATGGGCCATGTATGAAATGCACACAGTAATTGGTACATAATACAGGTCTAAAGTTGGACACTTAATATTACTGTACAGGCATTAGGAATTTCATGTCAATTTCTTATCACCACTTTATTTGTGTTAGTGGGAGTATTTCGATTGAAATAAAGGATTCACCTAAGAAGATTTTCAGGATGGTTTAAGAGGTAACACAATGATATTAGTTACATTTCGCTACTTAACAAATTTTAGTGGTTTGAAACAACAAACTTTTAGACTCTCTCAGTTTCTGCGTGTCAGGAATCCAGGTGTGGCCTCACTGGGTGGTTTGGCTCAGGGTCTCAGCAATGCAGTCTGCATGGGTGGATCTGCATCCATCTCGAGATTTGTGGAAGGGGCAGATCTGCTGCCAAGCTCACTCATATGGCTAAGAGCAGGATGACATTCTTTGCAGATGTTGGGTGGAGGGTCTCAGATCTTCACGGTCTGCTGGCTCGAACTGTGTGTCGCTTGGCAAGGGGTGTCTGTACTGTGAGAGCAGCTCACACTGTGACCTTCTGCAGAGTTATAGCATAAAACAAGAGAGGTGAGCCAGCCAGAATGCAGTCTTTCTGTAACGTCATCATGAATGTGACATCCCACCACTTTTGCTATATTGTCTCTGTTAGAAGCAAGTCACTGGGTCCCACCCTCAATGGATATTATTCACTGATACTCAAGAAGCATTCAATAATACTCAAGAAGATGATATTATTACCAGAGCTGTGAACACCAAAGGTACTGGGGCCCTTTTAGAAGCTTCCTACTACAATTATGAGAAGAAATGCACTAGCCCCATATTGCTGGAAACAGGCTTACAGGGAGTTTGAGCAAGTTGAGATCTGCCTTGGGACTTGGCTTCCCTCTTTTCTGACAAGGATCCTCTCCATGAATGTGATGTCACCTCTTTGATGGGTGGAGGGAGGCAGACAGCAGGGGCAGATCAGGGCTTCTGTCAGCACGGTCCTACTGAGGGAGCCCTTTCCTTTCTTCGGGGAGCAGCAACCAGATGCAGGTCTTCATATCCATCAGGAGCTGGAATCCTGGTTTCTGAGGGTGGCCCTGGAGCACTTCTGGGGAAATGTGTGAGGGAGACAAGTGGAGAAGGGATGACCACAGCCCACCATCCTTAGGGTGGTGCCCCTGAGTGAGGTGTCCATGCTTTCATGTTCTGTAACCTGGTGGGCATATCCAGGGGCAGTGGATGCCTGCACACGATGCCTTATAAAGAGGCACAGCTGTGGAATGCTCCCTGTGGGCCATGCACGCTGCAGGGGCTCTCCGTGCTTCATTTCACTTCATCCCTACAAGAGCACATTAGAGAGGTTACTGTTCTGCCTCTAGTTTTAAATTTGGGAAAACTGAGGTTGTGAGACGGAGCCATCTGCTGCAGCACACAGGACCAGTGGGTAGTCATGATGACTAATTACTTCTAAGTTATTCTTTTTCAAAGTTCTTTTAGCTGTACTAGTTTTTTTTTTTTTTTTTTTGTCTTTCTGGACTCATTTTAGAATAATGTCTCAATCTGCAAAAGTCCTACATAGAGTATGAAATAAATTATTTAAACATATAGATCAATTTGAGAAGAATTGACAGACTCACTCTCTTATGTATTTGAATCTATAATTAAATCTACGATGGTATTTCTATTATTTGTTTAGATCTTTGATTCTTGTATCAGCATTCTGCAATACAACTTCTGTTTACACTTCATTAGATTTTTACCTTAGTATTTCATTTCTTTTAGCTTTGTAAATGGTATTTTAATTTCTGTGTCCACATGTTCTCTTCTAGGGTACAGAAACACAGCTGAGTTTTGTATGTTTATTTTTTATCCTGAAATATTGCTGAGCCCACTTATTAGTTTTAGGTGTGCTTTTGTAGATTCTTCAGGATTTTGTGAGTAGACAATCAAACCATCTACAAGTAGGGGTAGTTTTGTTTCTTTAATTGCATTCTGTTTTTCTATTACCTTTTTTTTTTTTTTTTGCCTTAGTGCAGTGATTAAAACGTGTAGCACTGTATTCAGTAAGAAGATGAGAGCAGAAATTCCTGCGTGGCTCCAAATCTTAGGGGGAAAGCATTCACGCCATGCAGTATAAAGCGAGCTGTGGTTTTACAGATGCTCTTTGTGAAGGTGAGGAAGTTTCTCCCTTATTACTATTATTACTATTTTCTAAAAGTTTTCTTTTTGCTTTCTCCGTCTCTCTTTTTAAAAATGAATCAGTATTGCATTTTGCCAAATTCTTTTTCTACATCAGTTGATGTCATCGGGTGATTTTTCCATGTGGTCAGTCACAACACAGACAGTTCCTGACTTGCAATAGTGTGACTTGACATTTTCCAATTTTTTGACTCTACAATAATACAAAAGCAGTATGTATTTATGGACACTACGCTTTGAGTAGCCATACAACCATTCTGTTTCTCATTTTCAGTACAGTTTTCAGTAAATTATGTGAGACATTTGATACTTTATTATAAAATAAGCTTTGTGTTAGATGATTTTTCCCAACTATAGGCTAATGGAAGCGTTCTGAGCACAGCTACGGTAAGTGAGGCAAAGCTATGATGTTTGGTAAGTTAGGCATATTAAATGCATTGTTGACTTAACAATATTTTCAACTTGTGAATGGGTTTATTGGGCCATAACCTCACAGTAAGCTGTAATCCCAGAATTTTGAAGCCACCACACCCGACTGTTTCTTTTTTTGATCATTATTATAAAATGACCCTCCCTATGTCAAATAATTATTTATTTCTCTGCAGTCTGCTTTATATGATACTAATGGAACCACTACTGCTTTAATATTTGCATAACATAAGCCATTCTATTTTATTTTCAATATGTCTATATCATCTATTTGAAGTGCACACAACTTCTATATAGCATATAATTGGTAATGCAGTTAATTCATCTTATCATTTTTTCCCTTTTAATTGATCCATTTAGACCATTGATAATTTAAAGTCATCATTGTCATGTTAGGGATTTAAGTCTATCATTTTATTTTTTTCTCTGTTTGTTTTCTCAGTTCGTTTTTCTTTCTTCCCCTGCCTTTCTGTGGGTCCCTCAAACATATTTTTAAAGATTTTATTTTAACTTAATTATTGTGTTTTTCAGTTTATCTCTTGATATACTCATTCAGTAATTGCTCTAGGTTTACATTATATACATACATCTCATCAGAGCCTACCGGTGTTGCCTTTTTACCATTTCAAATGACGTTTAGAAATCTTACAAACTCCTCTCACCACTTGCTTATGATTGTCTTACATATTTCCTGTATGTTTACTTAGAACCATGTCAAACAGGGTTATAAGTTCTGCTTGAATTGTCAGACGTAATTTTAAAAGCTTAAGAACAGGAAGGCAGCCTATTTTATGTAGCCGTATTTTTACTCATTGTTTTCTTCCTTCTTTCCTGATGTTCCAAGTTCTTTTATTGTTTCCTTCCGGTATGGAGAACTTCCCTTAGCCATTCTTTTGGGGTATGTCTGATCGCAACTAATTAGCTTAGTTTCCTTCTTCTAAGGCTGTCTTGACTTCAATCATGCATAGAATCCATTCACTTAGATAATTTACATAGAAAACATAGGATTCTGGGTTTACAATTCTTTTCTTTCAGCACTTGAAAAACACAGCGCTACTTCCTTCCTGCTTCCATGGTTTCCAATGAAAAGTCCACTGTCATTAGAATTTTTTAGAACCTGCCATAATTTTGCCTATAGATAGGTTTCATTTCTCTGTCATTGCTTTCAAGATATACTCTTTATTTTCAGTTTTCAGATATTGGACTATGATGTGTCTTGTTGTAGATTTATTTGAGTTTATTGTGTTTGGGATTTAATCAGCCTCTCAAAGCTGTGGGTTTATGATTTGTGCCTGAGACTCCCTTCATTTTTTTTTTTAAGTCTTCTTTCTTTGTTTCTCAGATTGGGCTTTTTATATTATTCTTTCTTCTACTTCACTGATTCTTTCCTGTAGCCCCTCCATCTGCTGTTGAGTCCTTCCACATATATTTTTTTAATGGTTACTGTGTTTTTCAGTTCTAAAATTTCCATTTGATTCTTTTTTGCATCTCTTAGTTCTTTGCCGAGACTTACTATTTGTTCATGGTTTTTCAGCATGTTCATAATCACTCACTGAAGCATTTTTATGATGATTGTTTTTAAATATGTGTTGGAGAATTCTAACATTTCTGTCATGTTGGCATTGGAATCTTTTGTTTGTCCTTTTCATTTACTTTGAAGTTTTCCTGGTGTTTGGTATGGTGAGTGATTTTTTTATTGAAAACTGGAAATGTGGATTTTGTGGTATGAGAAGTTGAATCTTATTTAAGCTTTCTGTGTTCGTTGTCTTTTTATTACACCACTCTAGCAGGAAAAGGAGGGGTGGGGAATTTGGGGGTGTCTCTTCCCAGAGGGGCTGGAAGTCTACACTTCTTACTTATTTTTTGCTGGCATGGATGGGGTTTGTGCCACAGCTTTTTGGTAGAATTTGGCTAACAGTTGAGCATTTACTGTCTAAAATTTTCTTTTTTGCTAGGCTGTGTCTCTCCTTGTCCTTTGGCTAGAGACAGCAGGCTTCTGCTAAGGTATTGTTTTTGTCTATGCCTTCTTCTGCTTCAGCTCAGAGTTACACGAGGCAAAAAGAAGACCTAGGAATGCCACCATGTTGATTCTCTCGTCCCAAGGTCCATAGCTGGTCTGCCTTCTTCTCTTCACTTTTCATATTCTAGTTAGGTTGTTTTTTTTTTAACACAATATGCAAGGTTTTTAGTTGTACTTAGTGAGAGGAATAGGGAAATGTTATCTATTCCATTTCCCTAGAAGCAAAAGTCAAATAAGCTTATTTTGAAGCCAAGCAAAAACCATGCAATGCTGGGACTATACAGTTTTTCAAAGGAGAAGTTTCAGAAGATGGCGCAGAGCAGATGAAACTGGGAGATGGCAAAATTTCCCCAGCATAGAAAAACCCAATACAGTAATACATTTAATTAGGGCATTTGCATTTGTTTCTGGACATCACTACAGGGAAAAGGAAAACGGATGAGTAAACCTGAGGACTGGGCTGTCTCCTTATGAGAGTTAAGTGTGATTCGTAGAACCAATAGCATAAATTAAATTGTTTTGGAGAAGAGATTCTAATCTTTAAAAGAATTTATTCTATTCAAGGTGATGTCCCCAAATGAGTGAAGTATATGCAGCTTCTATTTCTTCTTTTACCCCCAAGGAGAGTTTTATTATTTCCTTTATCTGGACTATACGTTCTGGGAGTCTTATACTTATTTACTTTTATTTAATCAATAGTGGATTGTTTATGTAACAAGATTAAACAACTATTTGTTTTGTTAATCAGATAAAGAGCTGATATTCTGAGCTAAAATAAACTCTTAAACATGCACTTTCATGAACCCAGTTTGGTGTCATGGGAAGCCTGGCCCTTGGCTGTTTGGAGGGAGCCTGCGCTCCTCGGCTCGGCTGCCAGAACAAGCGTGACAGATGGGGGTGCTCGAGCAGCAGATGTTCACTGCCTCACAGTCCTGGAGGCTGGAATCCAAGATCAAGATGTCGGCAGGGTTGGTTTCTCCTGTGGCCTCTCTCTTTGGCTTGCAGATGGCATCTTCTCCCTGTATCTTCACATGGTCATCCCTCTGTGTGTGTGTGTGTCCCCATCTCCTCTTCTTAGAAGACGCGAGTCAGATTGGCCCAAATAAGGCCCATATGGCCTTATTTAACTTTGTAATTACCTCTGTAAAAACTCTATCCTCAAATAAGGTCACATTCTGAAGCATTAGGAATTAGGACTTCAACAGATGGACTTTGGGGCCCACAGTTAGCCTATAACAGAGGGTTAACACACATGGGGCCACCATCATCACCTGGTATCACCTTCTTGCTCACCTTGGGCACTGGTGGCCATGCCTGCCCCTGGCCTTCCCACTGTCTCTAGACCTTTTATCCCCAAAGTGCTTGAGCCCTTCACCCTTTCCAAGGCTTCATCTTTGCCAGATGACAGATGTCTATTCATTTTGTAAAGATTCATACATTGTTACAACCATGGTCAGGGTCTCTCTCAAGACTGCCAATGTGGCATTTGGCTTCGATCTTTGGTTAGAACTGTGCCCATCTCCAGGTGCAAAGCCTGCTTGGCCCACCCTCTCTACACCTTCTCATCCCCTCTCCAGCCAGACCTGCTGTGCACTTTGTGCTGCTAAGCCCTGAAGAAGAGGGGCTAACTGAAACCCGTAGTCCATCTCCAGCCTCCCAACTCTGCGCTTTTTGTTCAGGTGTATTGCTCTCTTCACACCAGTTTTACCTTTTCTTCTCAGGATTAATTGCATCAGCTCCCTGCAGCCAAGTCCATATCTTGGTCACAGGTAAATGGACAACTATATCCCTGCCTCAAATTCTTTATGATTTTTGAGATAGTCTTTCTTCTGATGAGTTTCAAAATGTGTCTCCCCGACTACACTGTGAGCAACATGAGAGAGTACCTGTGTCTTCTGTGGTCTTTTTATCCCTAGATGCTTTAAGGCAAAGCGCTGGCACAGAATATGTTACAATAAATATTTGCATCTTCAGGGCTGCCTTAACTTTCTGCCTCTGGAAAAATGCAGCAGGACAAAAGCCCTGGTCAATTGTTCTGACAGTCTCCCCTTCCTCCACATGTAGCTGAACTATAGCATTCCCTAAGGAAGCAGGTGCACTTTGGAGACCGAGTCTGAGCGGTGTTTGGGTAAGACAGTGGTCAGTTCATACCCTGGTGTGGTCATGGGGAGGAAAGGAAGGTGAGCGTTTCACTTCTGCTTGCAACCTCATGGACTGAGCAGCCAGGATCCAGAACTCAGCCTCTTCCCTTTCTTTCACACTTCTGTGATTCTTTTCTTTTTAAATTGACAGGCTAAGGTTTCACACATCCAACATCTCTTTCCTCCAATGTCCTGCCTTCTTGCCTCTGCATGGCAGTTCTCATCTCCCCTTTCTCCAAGACCCAACCTACTTCTGTCCTGTTCTGCACTCCAGTTTCCCCCTGGAGGATGTACATTCTACTCCATTTGATGACCAGGACAAGGTAGAAGTGTGGAGCCCCTGTTCTACTCTCTTTTACCCTCATGCAAGGCTCAGGGTAGAGCCAGCCCCAAGTTCAAACCCAGAATTAATGTCTGATGGGTGCGGACCACAGGTCGGACTGTGCTAAAGGCTACACTTGGCTTATTGCCCTCAGTCCTCAAAACAGCCCTGTGCAGTGGGCACTGTAGTTGACCTTGTCTTACAAGTGGGGAAAATAAGCCACGGAGAACATAAATAATTTCTGGGAAATCACCCGACAAGCAAACAGTATTGCTGGGATTTTGAATCCATTCTGCCACCAGCTTCCAGGCAATGACAGCTCTGTCCAAAAGCACCCATGTGGCCCATAGCCCTATCTGTCCTTCTTAGAAAGACTGTTCTGCCAGGAATCACGTTGAACCAGCTAGGGGATTCTCTTTACTTTTCTCCCCTTCTCTGTCCTGAAAAATGCAAAATTGACAGATACTCTGCAGGTCTTAGATATACTTTCCAGAAGGAGGGTGGGTCAATCAGACATTAGGCCTAGACACACGGTAGGAATTCATCTCAGAACCTGTGGGAGACAGTGACCCAGCATGGGGCAGAAGCCCGCTCACTGGGGCAGGACAGGCTACAGGGATGTGTCCCAGGATCTGTCAGAGGCCAGCCCAGGACTCAGCCAGGAGCTCCAAGGCACGTGGGAGGTCACAGCTGGGAGACCCTGACAGGTGGCCCTGGAAAGAGACATGAGAAGTTGGGAACCTGATAACGGTTTGGCTATGTCCCCACCCAAATCCCATCTTGAACTATAGCTCCCATAATTCCCTCATGGTGTGGGACGGACCTGGTGGTAGATAACTGTATCATGGGGACAGTTTCTGCCATACTGTTCTCATGGTAGTGAATACATCTCACGAGATCTGATGGTTTCATAACGGGTTTCCCCTTTTGCATGGTTCTCATTTCTCTCTTTGCCTGCCACCATGTAAGATGTGACTGTGTTCTTCCCTTGCCTTCCACCATGATTGTGAGGCCTCCCCCATCATGTGTAACAATGAGTCCATTAAACTTATTTTTCTTTATAAATTATGCAATCTCAGGTATGTCTTTATCAACATAGTGAAAAGAGACTAATATAGATGCTGTGCAAAAGCAGACAACCCAGGCAGCCTGCCTCAGAGCTAGAGGGCAACTATAAGCCTTCTGGGCTCTGTTCTACTAAGGATAAAACCCGGCATCAGGAACCTCAACCTTGAGGCTCTAACTCATCCTTGGCCACTTGGTCCTCGCTCCTTGTCTCAGCCACCTTGGCCTTGCTCTTGGAACATGCAGTGGCTTCCCACCCCCGTCAAGCCTTTGCACCTGCTGTTCCTTATACTCAGGCCCCCCTCTTCCCTCAAGTGTTAGCCCAGGTAACTCCTAGTCAATTTTGAGGCTCAGCATAAACATCAGATCTTCAGAAAATCTTTCCATCACACCTTCCTACACCACTGTTACTTGTCCTGTTCCCATCCAGTAATTCTGTATTTTCTCATTAAAGCACCCTTTCAACATGTACTTCTTCTCTCCCACTGAAGGCAGAGACTCTCTCCACTCTGTCTATGCCTGGGATGCTGGCCAACAATGGATGATGGACGGGGACAGCAGGAGCTAGGAGCTCAGCTAGCCTTCAACCTGGGCCACTTGGAGAGTGGGAAAATTGTGCTGGCAACTCAAGGAAAAATGTGGTAGACAAGTGAGGTTGGTCATGGAGTAAAGCAATTGAGACAAGACACCCTGAGCTCCTTCCTCACCTGTGTTGCTTACTAATGATGAGAGCTTTGACAAATAACTTAATCCCCTCCTACCACAGAGGTTTCATTTCCACACCTCTGCTTAGGGTTTCTCTGAGGGAGGACTTCATGAGATGCTCTGTGTCTCACTTAGTGAGCCGCCTCGTACTGGACAGGGTTTGTTTTCTCTCCCTCTTTTGTTGTCCCGCTATTAATACTAAATGTGTTGAAGCTCTAGGTGTCTGGAGAGTCTAATGGAATTTGTTCCCACACCATCCTGATGGTCTCTGTGGATGCCAGACTGGGAGGAGGAGAATGAACTGTGCCTACCCATAGGCTGTCTTTGCCATGTCTTAGGGACCTTGCGGGAAGGGTGGGCAGATATGTGAATTCCAGATAGATAAGGCATAATGTCTTCATATAGGTATGTTCCACAAAAAATTCCAATATGCACTGCTTGACTTACAATGGGGTCACTTCCTGATAAACTCGTCATAAGTTGAAAATGTCTTAAGTGGAAAATGAATTCAATACACCTATCTTATCAGCCATCCTAGCTTGGCCTGGCCGACCTTAAATATTCTCAGAGCACTTACATTAGCCAACAATGGTCAGTCACCTTACACAAAGGCTATATTATAATAAAGTGTTGATATCCCATGTAATTTATTGAATACTAAGCTAAAAGTAAAGAACAGAATGGCTGTATGTGTACCCAAAGCATGTTTTCTATTATATGCCATGTCGCTTTCACACCATCTAAAGTTTAAAAGTCTTAAGTGGAAGCTTCGCAAATCAGGGAAATCTGTGTCTGACGAGGCAACCCTCCCCAGAGACACACTAACCAGCTTTCTCCACTCTTAGGAGGCCAGCGTTTACTCTTCCGTGCAAGGAGGGCCAACACGGTATCTCTGGTCCCAGTCCTCCAGCAGACTGCTGATAGAACAGTCTCCACTGCATACTGATGTTGAATCATAATCCCCAGTGCTGGAGGTGGGGCCTGGTGATTCTCTGCTCCAGAGATTCCCATGTTACCATTAACCTCTTGTGCACAGGAGCTTAGCTGTCAATATCAGTCCATTTCTCCTTCCACACCAGGGCCTTAGGGGGCTCTCCAAATCTCCCAAGTGGGATTTATCACAGTATTTTATTTTACAATAGGGCGGGTAACCTGGAGATGAACCACCCTTTCCCTGGCAGGCTACAGTGTGTGACTGTGGTTGTCTTACTTTTGTTTCAGTCTTCATCTCCCCCTGTCTCTTGTCAAAGGGGGTCATTAACGAAACACCTGTGAATGCACTTGCACACACACTCTTGAATGCACACATATACATATGCACACACATGTGCACACATACACACACATGCAGACACACATTCCAGATGCCCCCTTGAACTCTGAACTCAACAGTCATTAGAAGCCCTAGGTCCACTCACAAAATCAGAGCTGTAGTTGGGCACCAGACAGGCCCTGAGCAGCAGGAATGGTCTACTGGAATGGGCGCTGCTGTTACTGTGACTCAGCGCCACATGCCTAGGGACAGAGTTTGGCTGGGTGACACTGATCACAAGGGCAGGCCTTAGGACAGTGTATTAGGCCATTCTTGCATTGCTACAAAGAAAGACCTGAGACTGGGTAATTTACAAGAAAAGAGATTTAATTGGCTCATGGTTCTGCAGGCTGTACAGGAAGCACACCACAGGCAATGCTTTTGGGGAGACCTCAGGGAGCTTTTACTTATGGCAGAAGGCAAAGCAGGGGCTTGCCCATAACGACATGAAGGCACGAGTAAGAGGGAGTGGGGACATGCCACATGCTTTTAAATGACCAGATCTTTTGAGAACTCACTATCTGGAAGTCAGTACCAAGCCATGAGAGATCCACCCCCATGACCCACACACCTCTCACCAGGCCCCCCCTCCAGCACTGGGGATTACGATTTAACATCAGACTTGGGTGGGACATCCAAATGATATCAGATGGTGAGACGTTCTTCTAAGAGTGACTCCCAACATCACGGATGAGGAGAATCACGAGAAGAAATGCCAACATCAACTGCACCCAGCTCCTCCTGGGCGGTTCTGAGTCCTGACATCCTATTCTGTCTGTTTGTTTGTTTGAACCCCAGAGGGGATTTTTATTATCTGAAAGTTGGGGAGCCACTGCCCCAGGGCTGGGGGCCTAGGCAGGCAGGCCACAGTGGTGGTCATGATGAGGGTCAGCCCCCATTCTGGAATCTGCACCTCATTCCTAGAGTGAAGGTGGTGGAGAGTGGCTGGGGGGACCATGGCTATGATCTGCCAAGGGCTGGGGTTCAGGCCCACAACCAGCCTGGATTTTCAGCAGCAGCTATCAGGGGTTCCACACTGGGTCCCAGGAGCCAAGTGACATGGGGGAAGCCTGGGTTAGCCCAGAGAGGTCATCCCATCCTCCACCTCCTCCCATTCCTCCCTCTAAAATAATAAAAACAGTGAGTGGAATGAAATAAATAACAACAACAAAAAGCAGTGACAAATCTGTCCCATCCACACGACCCGTCCTGATCCATTGATGGAGAGGGCTGCATGGGTCTCTGATACTCTAGCAGATGGCTTTGCGTGGCACGCAGCAAACAATGGTTCCAGCTCCCTAGACCAGGCCAGGGAGATGTAGCCTGCAATGGGCTGCACCAAGTTCCTCCAAAAGGCAGGTTCAAGTCCTAACTCCCAGTACCTGTGAATGTGACTTGACCTAGAAACAGGGTCATTATAGATGTGACCAAGTTAAGATGAAGTCATGACCGATTACAGCGGGCTCTGCCTCCAATGATGGGTGTCTTTACAAGGAGAGACTTGAAGACTCGGACACACGGGAGGAGATGGCTATGTGCAGGTAGGCAGAGAGGGGAGTGATGCTGACACAGGGAGCATGGAAGGGCTGGGAGAGGCAGGGAAGGGTCCTCCTCAGAGCCTTCAGGGGAGCATGGTCCTGTGAACACCTTGTGTGCAGACATCGGGTCTCCTGAATGCATTGCAGTTAAGTCACCCAGTTTGAGGTAAGGTGCTACAGCAGTCACAGGAAACAAACACATGGCCCGTTGAAGCCAAGCTTTGATAACCAACTGGTAAATGAGGTCCATTATCCAGCTGACCTAGAAAACGTAAGGCTAAAATGGGCAAATCTGATAGCAGGCCCCTGGGAACTAAGCTTTGATTTAGACACATTAGATCAGGCAGGATCTGACCCACAAGCCAGGCAGGAGGCTGCAGCAACGATCTGGGTCTTATGGCAGAACACTCCTCTGGGCTCAGGAAGACAGAGTCCTCTATGGTACTGGTCCTGTGTGGCTTTGCTAGAGAAAGGTATAAAGCAACATCTCAGGCTGCTTAAGGCTAGAGCTACTGAGGGATCATAGGAGCCCACTGAGGAGAAGGTCTCAGGTGGAGAGGGGGATGTTCTTTCAGTCATGTGCTATGGAAGCCTTCACACAATGCACCGGAATAGGGAGGAGCAGGGATTCCCTGGGGCAGCTCTGGGAATGAGGACATTGCACAATTAGAAACAAGGCAGAGCGTGAGGCCAGCTGCCTTGAAAACTGTTTGGAGGATGATATTTTAAAAATCAATATTCTGAAGGACATACATTGATTTAACATGGTTCATCTAGGAAAGGGCCTTTGAATCATCTCTCCTAATAGAAAGGTGTTCTGTCTTTTGTTCACTTGGAGTTTAGTGCTCTGCATCTCAGTTGGTAGATATTGGCAGTCAGTGGCCCATGCTAGAAGAATGTGGATCACAGGACTCTTTTGGATGCCTTCTCCTTTGTGTTTTACCAGGACCCATACCTGAGCAAGGATCATATATGATGTACGATGAGACAGAGTCCCTTCCTGCCCAGGCAGGAGATCCCTCACACCACCAGAAAGGAGCAAAGAGGGTGAGGTGGTCTTGCCCAGCGTGACACGCTGCTTACCTTGACCAGAGCCTCAGGAGGTGGCTGCTCTAGATGAAGTGAATGGCAGTCCCTGGTCCTATCCAGGCATGGACCCACGTGGAGAAAACCCTCAGTATTGTGTGCCATGGGTGCGGTCAGGGCTGTTTGCCTATCACTAACCCTACCCCTGTGTGAGTGGGTGCACATCCCACTCTGGGAGTCTTAAGGCAAGTGGCAGCCAATAAATCCACGTCCCATCCCTGCCTGTCAACATCTGTATCACCCCCATTTTTGCAAATGGCTCTTTTCCAACTCTTCTCTGAAATGTAATACCCTACATTTATGAGAACTTTTGATCCAGGTCCCACAGTGAGGATAAAAAAAAAAAAGTTCCCTCTGTTTATAGAGATTATCTGTTCTGTTCTATTTTCCAATCTGATAAAAATTGTCGGATCTATTTATAAATAAGGGAGTAAAATTAGTTGCTGGCTAATTCAGGAGGAGCTTTTAAGATTATTTCAAAGTAGGTGAAGATTTTGAGACCACATTAAAGAAACAAAAAGACTGTGAAAACTTCACCCTCTGCTTGTTCGTCTTTATAATAAACCTGTGTTTGTAGCTAACAGCTCTATCACTTCCAGCTCTGTGACCACAAGTAAGTTGTACTTGAACTTTTTAAGCCTTCATTTCTTCATAATTAAATTGTGAAGAAGAATAATAATCAAATATGGCTATGGTAAGAAAAAAAATCAGATGGCATTATCACAGCTCTAGAAACCCAAGCTCCTTACCACAAAAATATATGTGTCCTCAAAGCTCAAAAATAGTCTCATTTTTTTTTTTTACCATGAGTGAAAGATTTGTTTCATCTGTTATGGCATGTACTATTCAAACTTCTGTCTGTGAACACCAGCTTGTCAGCCTGCACGAAGACCTGAGTCACGAGCTGCACCTGCTTGCTGGGGTCTGGATGGCTCTGCCGTGCCTGTTCTATTGACAATTCTCGCTGTAAGTCACCAGCAACGTCCTGGTCATGGGGGTTCCAGGTAGCTTACCTTCTCAGACCTGCATTCAATGTTGCCAAGTGCGGTGGCCACTCTATTAAACCATTCTTAGACTTCTCTGTTCTTTATCTTCACTATCAGGGGTTCCACATTGGGCCCCGGGAGCTGAGTGACATGAGGGCAGCCCGGGTTAGCCCAAAGACGTCATCCCACACTCCATTCATGAGTTTAGTTATTTTCTATTTGACCTTTTTCTTGATTCTATTACTTCTTGAGTGCATTTTATGCATTTTTACTTATGCAATATATTATATATTTTATAATAATTATTAAATATATGCCTATTTTAAATATTATGCAGTATCTTAAGTAATCTCTTTAAAACATTATGATCACGGCTCTTCCTGTTTTCCTTCGGCTTGGTATTCCGGTAGACGTGGCCAGTCTAGCCAGCCCTCTGTCTTCATTATCCAGCCACGTATCAGTCTGCAGTGCTTTGGGCTGCAAGTGTCAGAGAAGCTTGGAACTATTTGCCTTCAGTAAGAGGGCAGCTTGCTATGTCACAGAACTTGTTGTCTGGAATAAGAAGGTACACATTTCCTTTGGGAACTCAACAAGGGCTTGAAAGTCCTTGGCTCCACCTGCTATCATTGTCTTCCTTAGCTGGCCACCACAAGAGTGGCTGCACAGCTCTTAGCAGGCAGCTGACGGAAGGGTTTAGGAAGGTGTCAAACATGTATAAGAAGTGTATTACTATTATCATGCAAATAAATCTAACAACAACAGCACCAATAACGGGTAACAATTATATAGTAGGTACTCTGTGCCGGGTAATGTCCTAAGTGCTTTACAACTTTTGATTCATGTAGTCCTCAAAATAACCATATGGGAAAAACGAGGCACAAGAAGACAAAATGGCTCGCTCAGATCACACAGCCAGCAACTGACTGAGCTAGACCTTCAAGGTGGCTGCTTCCCGACACTGTGCCCTTGACCCACTGGCTCGCTGGTAAAAGTTTAAAGGACCTGCTCTCCAAACAAAAACGCCCTGGTTTGTAGCATTTGCCATATCATGTGATATAAATCCTTCAAGCTACCAACATGACATCACTGAGCAGATTCAGGGAGAGATGAGAGTGTATTACGTTACTATGTAATACTTTATTATCACATTGTGCAGTGTTTCACCCAGACATACACTATAGATTTCAGTAATCTCAAAAGCATAGGTTTTACAGTGTAGTGAAATTATTAGAAACTAATATGTTTTGAGTATTTATCTTCTAAAAATCTGATCTATTTCATTTTAAATTTCTGTTATTTAATCTTGAATAATTGCTAGGTTTAATGACTCGCCTGTAAAATTCCTGACAATTTAAAATTGGCTCTTGTGACCCAGTACACACTGACTCCAGGCTTCACTGCCCCAACCAGGATACTTTATAAAAAACTTAAAATTAAATATTATGTATCTGTTACCCTTAACAACTAATGACCTGTTGCCTCTTCAGCCAGCTGGAACTTTGGCCTCCAGAGCAATGTCTTATCTTTCTGCTCCATTTCTGACTTCAGTTCCCAACATCTAAGAAGTAATAAATAAAACTGAACATATATTTTTAAAAATCTCATGTTCCAGCCGGGCGCGGTGGTTCACACCTATAATCCCAGCACTTTGGGAGGCCAAGGCTGGTGGATCACGAGATCAAGAGATTGAGACCATGGTGAAACCCTGTCTCTACTAAAAAATACAAAAATTAGCTGGGTGCGGTGGTGCAGGCCTGTAATCCCAGCTACTCAGGAGGCTGAGGGAGGAGAATTGCCTGAACCTGGGAGGCAGAGGTTGCAGTGAGCCAAGATCGCGCCACTGCACTCCAGCCTGGCGACACAGCAAGACTCTGTCTCAAAAAAAAAAAAAAGTAAAATAAAATAAAATCTCATGTTCCTAAGGAGACTAATTCCTCTCCTTGCTTTCCTATTTCTTGCTGACTCGTTCCCTCTCTGACTCACTAGCTGTGCATGTGAGTCAGAGTCACTAGCTGTGCCTATCAATGCAATGGAGCCCCTTCCAAAAAGGCATTTTGATCCAGCTCTTAGGATTCCTCCTACGATGTTTTGGAGTGGTCCTTCTCAGGATAGCTGGTGGTAGGAGTAATTTATGCCCTTGCGCTGGGGCTGCCTTGGACAAAAGAGGATGTGATGCTGCCAGAGTTGGGAGAAAACTTTAAACTGAGACTGTGAGTTTGGCAAGGAGATTATTCCGAAGGGAAGGGTGATGGTCTTCAGCTCCGCTCCTCAAATTCCCAGAGCCTCTCAGTTGGACCTACTGGGCATGCCAAGAAACTTGTGTTTGAAGCAACTGTTTTGTTTCTTTATTTTATTTATTTATTTTGAGACAGGGTCTCACTCTTTTTGCCCAGGCTAGAGCGCGATGGCTTGATCATGGCTCGCAACAGCCTTGACTTTTCTGGCCTCAAGCGATTCTCCCACCTAGGCCTCCCAAGTGGCTGGGACTACAGGTGCACTCTACCATGCCAGGCTGTTCTTTGTATTTTTTAGTGGAGATGGGTTTTGCGAAGTTGCCTGGGCTGGTCTTGAACTCTTGGGCTCAAGTGATCCAGCTACCTAGGTCTCCCAAAAATGCTGAGATTACAGGTGTGAGACACCAGGCCTGGCCTGTTCTATTTCTTTTAAAAAAAATTTGAAAATCACTGATCTGGAAGATGAAAGGGTGTATTTCACAAATGCTGCTTTCTCTGCTTGAGACACCTGGTTCTTCTGATGAGCAAAGTCTATTCTTCATCCTTCAGATCACGTCATCCTGGGAAGCTTCTTTGCTGCTGAAATCAGGGACCCACATCCCTCCTGGGCTGGCTGTCACGGTACTGAACGTTCTCCTCTCATGCCCCTTATCTCACGCATCATCATTACCGTTCTTGTGTCTTTCTCACTAGACTATAAACTTTGTGATGAGCTGTGATTATAGACTTTATATCTCCTAAAGGGAGTGGAACCAAATAGGTGATCAGTCACTCATTATTAAACTAACATGATGAATAGATACAATGCTGTGCATTATTTTATTAGCAATTACATTGGTGCAAAAGTAATTGTGGGTTTTGCAATTTTACTTAAAGCATAGGAGAGAAATCTTTCATAAAAACCAGAGTTGTGCAGAAGTCAAAAGTAAATGGACCCTGTTAGATTACAGAATTGTGTTTCTTCTGGGTCTGCTGTAGAAGGCTAGGTCAGGGTTAGCGCATGAAAGATTCAAGAAAGATAGTGCAGTGCAATCTATGCAAAAGCCTTCCTCATTTTACAGTGTCATAAAATGGACAGCGGTGATTCTGGCAGCTTTGAAGTTTATATGCTCTATTTTCCTGTAAAAATACAAAGTGACATGTAATATATTTCCAAACCCTTAGTTGGTGAATTGAAGAAAGGAAATCTCCAGATTCTGAGGCCAAGTGTTGAATTCAGGAGAATATTCTAGAGTATTCCTCCAGAACCAGACCTGAGAGCAGATTCAATGCATGCAGTTTATTTGGGTCATGATCCTGTGATTGAAATACACAAATAGAATAAACTTAGAGCAACTCTGAGAATAGAATTGGGGTCATGGTAGGCTTTTCCACCTTCTGTTCCTAGAGCTGATATTTACTCCCAGATTAAAGGCAGAAATACCTGCTTAGGAGAGACTAGCATTCATGAAACAAAAGAGGTCCTGAGACAGGGCCCTGCTTGGTATCTGATGCTTGCGTAGGCCTGCCAACTTCCCTTATCATTATTTACAGCCTCAAATAAGCCACCAGGTAACGTATCTTACCTGTATTCAGACCTTGCAAGAAGCCCTCAAATCCTGGGGAAAGGCCAAAAATGAGACTAATGGTAGAAGAAAGCCTTGTGAATTCTCTAAATAAATCATCCGTATGTTTTATTTATAAACTCACACTCCAAGAAAAAAAAAAAAAAAAAAAAACAAGGAAAAAGAAAGAAACAATTAGGGTCTTGGAAGGAGTGAATAGAATTGACCACAGAAAAAATAAAGACAATTGGATGGGCACGGTGGCGCACGTATATAATGCTGGCACTTAGGGAGGCCGAGGCAGGCAGATCACCTGAGGTCAGGAGTTCGAGACCAGCCTGGCCAACATGGTGAAATCCCGAGTCTACTAAAAATACAAAATTAGCCGGGCATGGTGGAACACACCTGTAATCCCAGCTACTGTGGGGGCTGAGACAAAGAATCACTTGAACCCAGAAGGCAGAGGTTGCAGTGAGCCGAGATGGTGTCGTTGTACTCCAGATTGGCCAACAAGAGTGAAACTCCATCTCAAAAAAAAAAAAAAAGAAAGAAAAAAGAAACAAAGATAATACAGAGAACAAAGTGGTGTATATATATATATGTGTGTGTGTGTGTGTGTATATATATATGTTTTTGTGTTTTAGGTTTTGGGGTACATGTGAAGAACATGCAGGATTGTTGGATAGGTACATACATGGCAATGTGGTTTGCTGTCTTTCTCCCCATCACCTATATCTCGCATTTCTCCCCATGTTATCCCTCCCCAACTCCCCACCCTGCATTGTCCCTCCCCTAGTTCCCCCCCACAGACCTCAGTGTGTGATGCTCCTCTCCCTGTGTCCATGTGTTCTCATTGTTCAACACTTGCCTATGAGTGAGAACATGCGGTGTTTGATTTTCTGTTCTTGTGTCAGTTTGCTGTTAATCCATGTCCCTACAAAGGACACAAACTCATCATATTTTATGGCTGCATAGTATTCCATGGTGTATATGTGCCACATATTCCTTGTTCAGTCTACCATCGATGAGCATTTGGGTTGTTTCCAGGTCTTTGCTATTGTAAACAGTGCTGCAATGAACATATGTGTGCATGTGTCTTTATAACAGAATGATTTATAATCCTTTGGATATATACCCAGTAATAGAATTGCTGGGTGATATGGAATTTCTATTTCTAGGTAAATTTCATGCAACTCAAGATTAAGAAGTAAATTTCAGCACATTTTAATAGAAAGAATATATGTAAGAAAGGCATAATTTAATAGTATCCTTATTTCAAACTAATTTTTATTATTTATATTAGTTGTTATGGGCTAATTATCCAAGATCTGAGTGCATCATTCACATTGATACATACTAGAACAAAATAAAAAAACATTTTTCAAATGATAATAAATAGCACCATGATTTCTACTCCTCTTTCTATAATTACTTTCAATATTAGTGCTACTTACTCAGAAAATTCCTCATAGCTGAATACATGTTGCAAAGAGCTTAATTTAAATAGATGTCTTTTACTAAATACTGATGTATTTCCACCTTTTGTGCTATGTTTAGCAGATTCAAATGACTCTATGTGATTACAAATATTAGGAAGTAAAATAAATTTTAAGGATCACAAGATGAATACAATTTTGCAATTCAGCAGAAAACAGATTTTCCTAAGTATAAAGTTGGTGATTTAGACAGGTGTCTTTTCTACCTCAAAAGGCATCTCATGCAGTAAAACGCACTAGGTTTTCTTAGAATTGCTGTAAATGATTATCCAACTATACCTAGAAGCAAACAAGCTACAGATCACATTACATGGTTGTAGAATTGGAAGAGACCTTGAAACTCTTCTAATCTGACAGATTTGCCATTTTAGTTCTACTGCATCTTGCTCGGAAGCAGATGCTAAGCCAGAGTTAGAAGTACAAGATTACTGGAGAGTAACATCAGGAAAGATAAAGAGGAAGGAAAAAGGGTTATGCATGGAAAGCCTTCAGACCACAAGGCAGATCTGACATTTGTGAGGGGAAAAAAGAGGGTAAGAAGAATTAGACATGGAGAACAACACGCGGAATGCAATACACATTCCACAATGTCTACTAACCAATGTGGCACTCCGACAAAAAGACAACCGGTCAAGTGAATCCTACATTGGAAGAAATGGCCAGGTCTCTAGTATCCCATCATGCTCAGTCATTGGCTGGGAGATGATCTGGAAAAGCACGACCTTAGCTTGAATCCTGCAGAGGATTCTAAAGGTTTGGGACCCAAGACCTATCATCTACCTGTATTCCTCATAGCTGAAGAACAAGTTCTTTCTTGAAGGAAGATCAAGAAGCATGCCTCCACAACAACCACATATCTCAACAAGGTGGAAAGCCAAAGCTTGTGAAGCACCTGTAATGAAAGCATCATCACATTGAAATTAAATATATTTATTCATAGGTGGATTCTCAATGTGTTTTATCTTTCCATTCCTTGAATTCTCAAAAGCAACTATATTCCTCGTGCAAAAGTAGCCTTCTGATAGTTGAAATTAATTTTCTTATGCCAACTGAATCTTCACTTGTCTAATTTTAACACCCCATATCCCTTATAATTTATTTCCCTTTCCTAGAGGAACTATAACCTCACCTTGCCTGAGGGCTCAGTATCTTGGGATGGGAACAGAGATGATAGAAACTAACACTCAGTCTTCAGTACATGGAGATGAAGTAAATGTGTAAGTCACTGAGTATTTCAAATATCTATTTCTATGACACAAACCACTCCCAGATTTAATGGCTTAACACAACTGTGTATCTGCTTATGGTTTTACAATTTGAGCAAGGCTCAGTTGACTGGCTTTTCTGCTGATCTCACATAGGTCATTCATGCAGTAGCAATCTGCAGATTCATTTGGGGCTGAAATCCAAAATGACTCCATTCACATACCTGATGATTCCTAGCTAGCAAAGCATCTCTCTCACTCTCCTCCTAGCAGCTCTAATAGAGTAGCCAATCACATTACATGATAGCCTAGGGGCTCAAGAGAGTGAAAGTGATGGCTGTCACGCCTCTTAAAGCTGAAGCCCATAATTGATATAGTATTACTTACACCACACTGTATTAGTCAAAGCAAGACACAAGTTTATCTCCTGGATTCCAGAGGAGGAAAAATAGATCTCACTTCTTGATGAGAGAAGCAGCAAAGCATCTGTGGCCAATTTTAATCCACCAGTGAAGCAAAGCTATTATCTAACCAGTAGCATATCTAAAACATCAATCTCCAGGGAATGAAAAGAGATAAAAATGAGGAAAAAAGCAATGGATCAAAAAGTAGAGATGGCCTAGCCGAAGCAAGTAGGTTCTATACCAAAAGCAGGAGAGACAAATCCAGCAATAACCTAACTGTATAGCTTTAGAATCTTATTGCTATAAGACCAAAGACTAATTCCAGCATTTACGACATTAGCCTAGTTTCGTAGCCTCTATAAGCCTCTATTTTCTCAATTGCCAAATAGAGTATATAATGTCCACCTCTCAGGTTGTCGTGAGACTCAAATGAGATTATGGATCTATAAAAATCTGTCCCACTCAAGAGTGGAGGCTGTAGTGGAGGTTTTGTTATTTTTTTTTTTTTCATTTTTGTCTTCTTAACTTTAGAAGAGGTAACAGAAAGTCACTTTAGGCTGGGCACGGTGGCTCATGCCTGTAATCTCAGCACTTCAGGAGGCTGTGGTGGGCAAAAGGCTTGAGCCCAGGAGTTTGAGACCAGCCCAGGAAACATGCAAAACCTTGTCTCTACAAAAGGGTATGGTGGTATGCATCTGTAGTTCCAAATACTCAGGAGGCTGAGGTAGGAGGATAGCTTGAACCCAGGGAGGTCGAGGATACAGTTAGCCGTGATCACGCCACTGCACTCCAGCCTGGGCAACAGAGTGAGAACTGTCTCAAAGAAAAAAAAGAAGTCATTTTAGACTCAGTAAGGGTAGAAGCAGAATGAGTAGAACCAGATTTTACAGGGTCTTAAGGACCTGTCTTATGATTAGGAAGTTGTATATGTGAGAGGGATAAGGGCCTCTGAACCACTGAGAGCTGCTGGAGTACACAGACCAGGAACTAGAAGCCTCCAGTGTTCTTGGAAAATATTCAGAGTCACTGAGAAATATACTACTAATAATATATTAAATATGATCCTGCCTTTATGGAGCCCTTGCAGTACTGAAACTGGCACATCCCTCTGTATCAGTTTTAAATTATAAATACTACCATTCATTTATTCAAAAAAATCTGTTTTGAGTGTCTATTACATGCCAAACATTACACATTAACTGTGGAAAAGCCAGAAATCCCTTTTTCCATTGAATGTATCCTAAATCAAGTGTGAAATAAAACATATGTGTGTGTTTCATGTGTTAATCATTATGTGTGTTCCACACTGTAATCATTTCTTTATAATATTTAATAAACTATTTAGAGAATTGAAAGAAAAAAATGTTATAATAGATTGGGATAGCAATGATAAACACAGGTAATGAACAAACGCTCTAAAATATTTCCTGCCACAAAAGACACTTCTAGTTAGCCAGCATATTTTCTACTTAAGCCTATTTTTGTTGTACAATGCAGCACCCTGAGTAATCCATTACAACTGCTGTTTTATAACAATATCTTCAAAATCACTTAAATGTTTGTTACGTGATACTGACAACCCACAAAGCAATGAGAATAGAAAGGGATGCTGGGGAAAAGTGAATAAAATGCAGACTAGAGAAATCCCCTTGTCATATGTTAACCTCAGGAGTCAGCCTTTTCTCCGTCTTCTGGAGAATTGGAGCTCTATGAACTCAAATTGATTAGTTGGGTTCTGTACATAGATAAATATAAAATCTCTAAAGATTTGTATGCTACTACTGCTCAGAAATTCCAACCTATATCTTACAATTTCATGAAGAAAATATTGACTGAAAAGGGTACTGGGATAACATGCACTTACTTAAGCAACTGCCCAATCTCATAAGCCACAGTTATTCGACACATATTTACTGAGCATGTTCTATCTAGCTGAGCACTGAGATACAAAGATGAAAAATAATCTACCTTCTTGAAGTCATAAAGGTCTAATTGTCAAGAATATTAATTTTTATTTCCTTTCCCATATGATAAATAAAACTGAGAAGACACATAAAATAAATTCTATAATTTGGGCCTGCAATGAGCAAGTTTCTTTGACCTATGTCATATTCAGTGTAATAGAGACTTTAAGTTACATGGTTTCTTGTAGATCCAAAATTATTTCACTGAAATCACTAGATTAACAGTGAATACATTCCCTTCAGTTAGGATCCATTAAGGTCATAAAGTAGGCTCAAGATAATGTAAACTACTAGACATTCTGATTCCAAATCTACCCCTTTCTCTCACTTGGGACACCCTTGAGATAACCTGGTCTATATTACACTCCAATGATCAATGCTCACATGAATCATCCATGTTAAAAATCAATACAATCGATATTTCTCTGGCCCACAGTCACACACTTCTTATTTGTAGCCTGTGGTATTCTGCACCAAGCAGTTGGGTCTCAGCTGCTTCCATCAATACAAATAATGAAGAGTTAGTAATTTCTATAAATGCTAAAATATAAAGAAGTACAAATGTATCCTGAATCTATAACAGTAAAATCAATATTGCCTTTTAACACATACTTACAGTCTTTTTACCAAAATCCATAGTGAAAAAAAAATATGTATCAATTGGTTAAAACACATAAGGAAAGTCAATTAAAAAGGTTACATACTGTATCATTCCATTTATATAACATTTTGAGACTACAAAATTTTACAAATGAGGATTACATCAGTGATTGCATGGGGTTAGGAATAGGGGAAGAGAAGGGACATGAATGTAGTTATACAAAGGGAATAGGAGGAACCTTGTGGTGCTGGAAACTGTTCAGCATCTTGACTGTGGTGGTGGATATGTGAACCTACATATGTGAAAAACTGTACAGAACTAACACACACACACACACACACACACACACACACACACACACATATATAGACACATAAATACATGGAAAACTGATGAAATCTAAACATTTGGTGGATTCAGTAAATACCCCAGGGCATAAAACTGGTCTATAATTTTGCAAGATATTAGCACTGGGGGAACTTGGCAAAGGGTTCACAGAAAGTTTGCATGTAAAACTGCATATGAATTTATAATTAACTCAATAAATTTTCAATTAAAAGAAATCAGAAAGAGTTTGTTTCCATTAAGCTCCCAATTTAAAATAATTATGGAAGGTATTAATGCAAATATGAATATGAAAGATATACACTGAAAACAAGGGAAAACAAATTTAAAAAGCCAATGTTGGTAGAGTACTAAGGGATTAAAAAGGCACTTTGAAATTCAGATAACAGAAAAACACCACTATAAAATAAATATGTGTAAATTGTGATCCGTTCCCTTGTTCTAATTCTCACATTGTCATTTAGAAACAATATACTATGCCATATTTTCAAAGCAACTCCTAAATCTAGCCAAGCCCAAACTTGCCTTTAAAAAAGAACAAAGTTATTAAAACATTTTATCTTGTGAACTATGCACATAACTCCTACTGACAACAATACGAAATGTTTCAATGTAGTGGCGTGAATTGTGAAGTGAGAGAGAAGGAAGGAAAATTAATTATAAGAACACAAAAGATAGGAATGGATAAAAGTGTCTTTTAAATTCTAATTGTTTTATCCAGGTCTCTTTTTTAAAATGCTACTGAGAAATAGAACACCTTCTTAAGGAAAGAAGGTCTCAGGAAGAACCCACCTAAATATGCCCTTGTCCAAATACAGGACATGTCTGCCTGACCCTGTGTCTTTAAACCAGAGTTGACTCAAGATTATGTCTCATGAATATCCCCACCCATGCACCAGCTTGTTTTGTTACCTGAGCCTGCGAAATTTAATTTGATGTGCTTGTACTATTGTTACAGAGTGAAAACATGTGAGTCATTCTGAGAATATTATAAAGAAAAACCAAAGAATAACACAGATTTTTAGGAATAATATTTTATTTATCTAATATATAAGCTATGTTTTATTCAATTAATTGTAATAAAAGCAGCCAGGATCAGTCCCACTTGATAAGTAATGTAGGCAAAACAAATAATCTTCATCACGTGGCTCTTAGTTTTTGTCCTGTATCAGATCAGTTCAAGTAGTCAAAGCATCTAAACACATTCCTACTTCCTCAAAGTTCGCTTACAGCAGAGATTCTACAGTAATCATTCATGCCAAGGGTAGATGTTACTAAAGACTCAAGTATTAACTCCCCAAAGGAATAAACATATTTTTTAAGAAACAGAGATACTATTTGTATTTTAATAGTGATAAAAGTTTTACTTTTTGAGGTCTGATCAGTAGAATTCCAGGTATCAAAAAATGACTAGAAAAGGCATTTTGAGGACACCAGATCCTGCTTATGTGTTATAATATGCTGTCTAATGCACTGCCTATGTGTGAAAATGCCTGGTACAGGTCTTAGCATATGGTAGGTGCTCTGTAAATATGCTGAATTTTTTAAATGAGGTAATTGTACCACATAATCATAGCAAGCTATCTAGTCCACCTAAATATAATATTAGCTCTGAATGATTTTCAAAAATATATGTTTCATATACTCTACTCATCAAGAGAATATAACCTCTTCATGTTATATGTAATTATCTACTCTCTCCACAACGTTCCCAATATTATTTTTTCTTACACTATCATTAGGCATATTTTCACTGAAATTTATAATAGTTTGGGAGTTTATGTATTCTATGGCCTGTTTCCTACCTGAGGTCAGAAGTATTTAAGTGAAAAATTGATACCACAACTTGTTATTGTCAAAATGATTCCTTGCTTATTCCTTGACATAAAGATAATACTGTTTTCTGAAAATTGATTCTCGTTTATATAAATTCAATTTTTAAATGATCTTTACAATTCAAAAAATGCCAAATTACATGACAATTAATTTTACCACATAACTAAATTAGCATATATTTATATAGTTATTTATCTTTAGTTCATAAAAGAAGAAGGGAATGAGAAAAATTAAAATCCAGAGGCTACTAAATAAAATACATATTTCTATGTGTTTGTGGTACAACCATACATCTAAATTGCTTCCAATCAGTTATAATTTTTTGAAACAGTACACATATCTGAAATGATCAGGACCAGCTCTCGCTGGTTCTTACAGATATCCTTGGCAAGGTGTCCACTGCCTGGTAAATTAAAGTGATTCATCAATGTCATTGCTGTCGCAAATGCACAAGATTGGCCAGGAGAGATGGATACAAAGCACAGAAAACGTTCCAGATGTGTTGCATGCTTGAATTTTTTTCAGACAGAATACGCACTTTATATATGCTGAAGCTCATCAGACCTGATTTCTGTTTTGTTATGTTGTCAGAAATCCTATTCATTAAAATCTAAGAGTGATAGCTTAAGTCACAGAAAAAGATGTAGTACAGTCAATGTCCTCAATAGTTATCTATATTTTCCTTCAAAAGCAAATGCAAATTAAAAAGAAATATACATATATTCATGCGCAGGGGAAAAAAATCACATAGGCAACCAAGTTTAAAAAAAAATCATGGAAGAACAAGCTGCAGAGAAGCACAGTTTGTTGTTTTGAGGTAAGTGCTAAGGTGATGAAATTAAATATTTTGAATTACAGTAGTTTCCCCTTATCTACAGAGGATACCTTCCAAGACCCCTAGCAGATGCCTGAAGCCACAGAGAGTATCAAACCCTCCCTATCTATACTGTGTTTTTCCTTATACACACACCTATGATAAAGTTTAATTTTTATTTATTTATTTATTTTCAGATGGAGTCTTACTCTGTCACCCAGGCTGGAGTGCAGTGGTGTGATCTCAGCTCACTGCAACTTCCGCCTCCCTGTTTCTAGCAGTTTTCCTGCCTCAGCTTCCCAAGTAGCTGGGATTATAGGCACACATCACCATGCACAGCCAATTTTTGTATTTTTAAGTAGGGATGGGGTTTCACCACAATTTCTAAATTAGGCACAGTTAGAGATTAACAAAAAAAACTAAAACCAAAATATTTTATAACAACATACTGTAATAAAAGTGATGTGTGTTCTTGTTTCCTCTCAAAGCATCTTATTGTACTATACACACCTATTTTCAGACCAGGATTGACCACAGGTTAACTGAAATCATAGAAATTGAAACTGCATATAAGGGGAAACTACTGTACATGGTTTAATAATCTTCAGACAGACAAATATTAGCAACATTAAAGTACTTAATAATATTTTACTTCTTATCCTTATTATTCTATTTCCCATAGATCTATTTCCTGATTCCTAATTTATAAAAGCAATCTGAATACTCAGATTTCCAGCATTTAACTCAATAACTTTATTTAAGCATGGGATACTTAGAAGGTGGCGTTTCACGTACAAGAGTCATATCAAAACAAGTACAATCAAAATATTTCTCCCAAAATAAGTATGCTTGTCAGTATTTAAAACTAAATAGTAGTCCACATACCCAATACGAGTAGTGGGATCTGAAAAATCCCCACTTCCATTTACAGTGAAGAGCAAGGCATGATTTTTATTGAAAATAAACTTAAACTCACAAGTGAGAGAGTTAGGTATATTTGGGACTAGAGTTTAGGTAAGTGACACAGACTGAGAATGTAGATTTGAAGGCAACTACATTATATAATAATTGGGATGATGAGAATGAGTAATATACAAATCATGTAGTGTGAAAAATAAGCCCTAATCCCTTTGAAGATAAATATTTAAGGCATACCTGTTTTTCAGACATCTACAATTGGATGTCCATTCTAAAAAATAACCTGATAACAGAATCAGTCATTTCTTTCCAAACTTATTTCTTCTCCTATATTTCCTATCATAAGGAAGTTCCAAAACATAGGAATTAGCCATGACATTGTTCACTCCCATCAATACCCAACAAATAAGTCAGTGCATCCTATAGATACATCCTCCTAAAAAGTTCATTTTCCTCATCCGTATTTCCATACTTCGGATTCATGTCACCATCATTCTCATGTAGATTATTCAAATAATTTCTAGTCCATCTCCTTCTGTAATCTTTCGACTCCTATTCTTTGCACTGAAGCCAGAATTAGCCTTCTAAAATGCCAACTTCACTCGTTTGCATAAGTCCTTTAATAATTTCTCCTTAACCTTGGGTCAAATTCCAAACCCTTTCAGAGAGCACAAAAAGCCTTGATCATCAATCTCAGATCTCAGTAATATAACCCCCTTCATTGCTAATACCAAACACATATACAGACATCCTACACCCTAGGCATATATATATATATATATATATATATATATATAAATTAGAGATAGTTTTGCTGTGTTGTCCATGCTGGTCTTGTTCTCTTTGTCCCAACTGATTCTCCCGCTTTAGCCTTCCAAAGCTCTGGAATTGCAGGCATGACTCACCACACCTGGCCTAATCTTTTTCAAGTTATTTAAAAGTTTCAGGTTTTTGTATCATGTTTACTTTTTTATGTAGTTCCAACCCCACTTCCAGCCCATGAAGAGTAAACTATTCCTAAGGAAATTAAGACCCTGAAAAGTTATCACTTGCCCTTATTATGTAGCTAGCTGTATCTAACTCAATAACTAAAGCCAGACTGCCTCTCTGTAAGTTTAATGTTTTATTTCTTATTTGAATTTTACAACTTTCTTAAATTAGCAGCGCAAATCTTTTATTTTCCACTTTTATTTTAAATTCAGGGTACATGTGTAGGTTTGTTACAAAAATAAGTACTGTGTGATGCTGGGCTTTGAGGTACAAATGATCCCAGAGCCACAGTACTCAATAGTTAAATACTATACAAAATACTAGCAAACTGAATGCAGCAGTACACCAAAAAGTTAATTCACCAGGATCAAGTATGCTTCATTCCTGAGATGTAAGGTTTGTTCAACATAAGCAAATAAATATGATTCATTATATGAACAAATTAAAAAAACACATACATGATCATCTCAATAGACATGGAAAACGCTTTCAATAAAATCCAATCTCCCTTCATGATAAAAACCCTTAAGAAACTAGACATCAAGGAATGGGTGTGGGGACCAATGCCTGTAATCCCAGAACTTTGGGAGGCTGAGGCAGGAGGATCACTTAAGACTAGGAGGTTGAGACCAGCTTGGGCAACACAGTGAGACCACATCTCTATAAAACAAAAATTTTTTAATTTGTCAGATGTGGTGGTGTGTGTCTGTAGTCTCAGCTACTCATAAGGCTGAGGTGGCAGGATCTCTTGAGCCTGGGAGGTCAAGGCTGCAGTGAGCCATAATCATACCATTGTACTCCAGCCTGGATAACACAGTGAGACCCTATCTCAAAAAATAATAATAATAAAGAAAAAGAAACTAGGCATTGAAGGAATATAACTCAAAATATGAAGAGCCATCTATGACAAACCCACAACCAACATCATACTGAACAGGCAAAAACTGGACACATTCCCCTTGAGAAACAGAACAAGACAAAGATGATGCCTGCTCTCACCACTACTATTCAACACAGTACTGGAAGTGCCAGCCAGAGCAATCAGGCAAGAGAGGAAATAAAAGGCATCCAAATAGGAAAAGAAAAAGTCAACCTATCTCTCTTCAGGGACAATATAATTCTATATCTAGAAAATCCTAAAGACTGTACCAAAAGGCTCCTAGAATTGATAAATGACTTTAGGAAAGTTTCAGGATACAAAACCAATGTACAAAAATCAGTGGCATTGCTATACACCCATAACATTCAAGCTAAATCAAGAATGTAATCTCATTTATAACAGCAACACACACAAAAAAAATTAAATACCTGGGAATAAATCTAAACCAAGGACGTAAAAGATCCCTACAAAGAGAGCTACAAAACACTGCTTAAAGAAATCATAGATGATAAAAACAAATGGAAAACATCCCATGTTCAAGGGATGGAAGAATCAGTATTGTTAAAATTGTCATACTGCCAAAAGAAACCTCCAGATTCAGTGCTATTCCTGTCAAGCTACCAACATCATTTATCACAGAACTAGGAAAAAAAAACTATTCTAAAATTCATATGGAACCGAAAAAGAGCCCAAATATCCAAAGCAACCCTAAGCAAAAACAACAAAGCTGCAAGCATCACACTACACTACGAACTTCAAACTATACTATAATGCTGCAGTAACCAAAACAGGATGGTACTGGTACAAAAAAAGACACATACATCAATGAAACAGATTAGAGAACCCAGAAATAAAGCCACACACCTACAACCATCTGATCTTCAACAAAGTCAATGGAAATCTCTTTTATAAATGATATCTAATATAGAACTATAATGTGCATACCTTTAATATAAGATGATCTGATTGTCACAGTTTTGTAGTTGAAAGATCTTAAAAACATTATTTTCCATTGGACTATTTAGAAAACACTATCATCTCACTTCAGTAATGGAAGCTTATGAACTCCCGCTGTAAGGAGAAATCCTTTGATTCTTTCCTATATTCTGCCTTAGTACACAGAAGAAAGAATTTAGAGCAACACATCTGGCAACCAGTGAAGTGCTTTTCAAATTCAATGCACGAACCAATCACCCAGGAGTAGAGAGAAGTCTTAAAATGCTTATTCTGATTCAGTAGGTCTGGGATTAAGCCTTAAATTCTGCATTTCTAACAAGTTTCCAGATGATGCTGATTCAAGAACCACCACACATTTGAGTAGCAAGGGTCTCTGTTATGTAAAAAGTTTCAGGCCGGCACAATGGCTCACGCCTGTAATCTCAGCACTTTTGTAGGCTGAGGTGGGCAGATCACCTGAGGTCAGGAATTCTAGACTAGCCTGACCAACATGGAGAAAACCTATCTCTTACTAGAAATACAAAAGTTAGCTGGGTGTGGTGGCACATGCCTGTAACTCCAGCTACTGAAGAAACTGAGGCAGGAGAATCACTTGAACTGGGGAAGTGGAGGCTACGGTTAGCCAAGATCGCTCCACTGCACTCCAGCCTAGGCAACAAGAGCAAAACTCCATCTCAAAAAAAAAAAAAAAAAAAAAAAGTTGCTGCTCCTTTCTACCAACTTATTCAAATCTCTTCAGGGATAAAAAGTGACAAATTTTATCTATCAGAGTTTTTAACGAGTGGTGAGCAGCATTCATTAAATGTTATCCACGTACATACAGAACACACACACACATTCACACACACTACAAACGTTGTCTTCTGCACCTCCTACATCCTGACCCTGCGCAGGCCCCTACCTCTGCCCCTGCCCTTCCCTCGGCTTCATGTTCCCAAGTAGTAAAGGCCGGTGGATAGTGAGCGGGTTCCAAAGATTAGATCTGGGGTTCCAAAGATTTGATCTGGGGCAGGAGCTGCAGGTTTTCAGTTTAGCCTCAGGTCTAAGATACAACTTCCATTGCATCTTTGTCAGAAAGTTCTATATTTGGAAAGTATTGGGAATGATCTCGCCCATTATTAAAGCAGATACTTCGACCCACATTTGACCACTAGTGCCCTGTGTTTATTTTCTCTGTCAAATAGAGCACAGAGGAGTGTAAAGTTGCTTTTTTTAAAAGTAGTTGTGCATATTTTTAAACTGAGATAAATGGTGTTTTTCCTGAATTTCAGGAAAGTCAACTGATGTTGAAATCTATACAGTGAAAGTTTATTCACCCTTCATTAAACTTGCTACTATGCTAAAGGTTGAAAGTAACTGGTTTCACTTCCTGTGAAACAAGTAGGTCAAGGACATCCTTTTTCTAGTCAATATGCTTAAGAAATATATACACTGGTGAAAGGACTTTAATTGACTAAATGCTCACTCTAGTGAAAGACACTTCGAAAACGTTTTACAAAGAAAATATTTTTTATAACTAGCTTTGTAAAGAAGGGCTAAAATGTAATCTTGTATTGCTGATGATAAGGCTTCACTAGTTGGGTATAACATTCAACCTATTTCTTGGGAACAGTGAACATGCCTAGGAGAATTTTTATATAGCTCCTACCTAATCATTTTTAAATAACCTATTTATTTTGATAGAATTCTATTCAACCAGAAAAACATAATGTAAAGAGAAAAATACAGCACTCAAAGTATTAATTCATGACACATTTCTCTAAAATTAATGAGCTTTTAGAACTAGAATTCATACTCATCTTTCTCCCCGTAATAACAAATCTGTCAAAAAGAATTTACATAACTGTACAATCAAACACAAATTGAAAAACCTAACAGGAATGCTATATTAAAGGAATAAAATTAGAATAAAATATAGCATTCCTGTAAGAACATATTTACTAGAATATTCAAAATTCTTTGTAAAAGGTAATGTGATTCACAGCAAGGGAATCCTTTAATCTCTCTGGACCTCAGTTTCTTCATTTATAAAATTAGAAAAATGTTTTTTAAAGTCTGTTATATCAAAAGCCTATATGATTGTTCTAATTTCACAATTCACTCTCATCAAGGACTGAATTAGTAGAAACTCTGATGGTGCCTTTGTTATCTAGCAAATCCACTGACTTGGCCAGATCTTACAGTATTTCTTTAGGAAATGCAAATGCTTTTTATTGCCTTATAATGACCTAGCAACTGCATGGCTAGATGATGTTAAAATAACTGAGAAATTCACAGTTAATTCACTTTTGTGAACAATATTTACTGATCATTATGCTGAGTGATCACATTTTAGATTCATAAGCTTTTATCTCCAGTGTTTCCCTGGGTGCTCTCCAGCAATCCTATTAGTACACCCCTAACCCGCCTAAGTGATCTATTCATACTCCTTACTCTCCTCTCAAACCTCCCACACCTTCTCTTATATCCTTACTCTGTTGGTCTATTACTTAAAACATAGAAGCATTTGGTCTATCACTAAAAACATAGAAGCATTTTGAAAAGAACCACCAACTCTTAAATCTCACATTCCCAACTCACTTGCATCCCTGCCCATGTAATCTCCCTTTCTTACCATGGCTAAAGATAAACACCTCCTATGTCTATCCAAGGCCAGTTCTCCCATATTTGCACTGTGTTCCATCCTCTCTTGGCAAATCAATGGTCTCATTCCAGAAACTGCATTCTTTCTCCATTACAGATTAATTTTATCATCTTTAGATTATTACCTATAAATTTATTCAGATTATTCCCTACAAACATAATGTATTAAACCTTAAAAGCAAACAAAAATTCCTTAATCTCTCTCCTCCCTCCAGCTATTGACTTATTCTATTCTCTCTTTCACGCCAAAACCATTCAAAAGCGTCTCTCATGCATTCTGTCTCCACTTCTGTTTTCTCCAATTTTCTTTTAAAGATATTCAAGTTTTTATCACCACAATTTCAATGAAGCAGCTTTTATCAAGTAATGAATGATCTTTATATTGCTAAGACCACTGCTAAATTCAGTCCTCACTTTATTTAAGAACAAGCATTTGTCAGAGTTGACTAATCCCTTCCTGACATACTTTCCTTACTTGGCATCGAGTACAACAAACTCTCCTGGTTTTTCTCCTCATTTCTTGGCTTGTCCCCCACCAAGTATTTGCTGGTTTTTCTTCATGGTTTCCACAATGTCCACAAGTGCACATTCTTCAGAGTTCAGTTCTTGGACCTCTCCTCTTTATTATGAACACCCCTTGGCCAGGTGATCTCACCTAGTTCCATATTTTAAATGCCCAGTTACATACTGCGGACTTCCAAATCTCTGTCTCCAGCCCATATCTAGCCTGTGAAATCCAGATTCACATATTCTATGGCCTACTCGACTTTTTCACTTAGATGTCCGGTAGACATCTCAACCTTAACCATATCCCAAAACAAACACCTGGTTTTCCTCCAAATACTTGCTAATCTCACAATCTCCAACCCCATCTCAGAAAATGGCAATTCCATCTTTGCCATCTAGTCTAAACAGCAGGCATCCTTATGTCCCTTTCTCTCACACTGCACATTAATCCTCTAGCAATTCCTTATGACTCTCTCCCCACTGCTACCGCCCTGTCAGCAACCATCTGCTTTCTCCTGATTACCCTGCTATCAGAGTATTTTCAACATGAAGCCAGAGTGTACCTGTCAAATCAGAAGTCAGATCATGTCTCTCTTCTTTAAAAACACACATAACCTTTCCTATGTCACACAGATAAAAGCCAAAATCCTTATAAAGGCTTTCATGATCTAACTTCCCCCATACATGTTAGGCCTCAACTCTCCCTCTCCACCCCTCTGCTGCAACACTGTTCTCCTGGCTCATTCGTCAACAAGCCCAGTCCTCTCCTGTTAATAGGTGTTTATACTTCATATTCTCTTTGTCTAAAATATTCCTCCCCAAAATTTGCCACCCAAAGGTCTCTGTTCAAATGCTATTTTTGGAGAAAGACCTTTGTGAACATCTTATATAAAATGCAACAACCATTGCACTTCTATTTCTCCTTACCTTCCTTTACTTTTCTCCTTAGCATTATCAGACATATGTCTGTACTCTTTTGCAGTTTCAAAACTCTCCAAATACCACTAATCTTCAGTAAGTTAGATATAAACTCATTCTAGTAAACAACCTTCTAACATGATTAAATATTTAATATAGTTTATTCAGGGTTACGGTTAGTATCCACTTGGTTCTTGTATTTCTTTAAAACTGAAGAAAGTCAATCCATCCAATATATTTAGCTATAAGAGATGGGTCTATAACCTTTTTGAGTGATACAACATAAGGAAAGCAAACTTGATGTAAATAAAAATAGAAAAAGTAAAGTGCCTTAAGATGGAATTTTCAACTTTTTAAAATATGCAGAGTAATACATATATTTTCAGATGAAAATACTGTGATTATTAGATACTTAAATGCATTAGTTTCCATCATACATTTAAAGAAACAAAACCAATATGTATATTGGGTTGTGATATATATATATATATATACACATATATATATATATGCATATAATAACAACCCACACAAATATAGCTGCCTTTTCAGTATCCTTCAAAACTGGAGTTCTTTGCAGTGAATATTTGGGAATTCAAAATGCCGATATCTTGTTGTGGTAATTTTAAAAATCGCTGGACTATAAGATTATTTGATTAAAGTTATATAGACAAATCAAAGAATCTCCAGAAGAAAGTATCCAATTTGGTGATACATCTTGAAATTTTCCACTTAATGAAAGCAGGTATATGATGAGAGCTGTATTCAAATAACCAAAGGGCTGACAGCACTTGTTGCCTGCACTTAAACATGACATTCTCTAAGATGATGTGTATTGTTAAAGAAGTATTCTGTGTTTCCTTCCAACTTTAAGATTATTTGGTATTTTCTTCTTTTCTACTTCTGTCTGTTCTGCCTACAGATATGCTCAAGAATCTTTGAGAGGGGAAAAAAAAGCAAAAAACAAAACACAATGACTTTCTTGTCTTCTTCCTCTCAAGAATTCATCAGTAAACTTCCTAAAACATTTTTCTGATTACATTATTACAACTAATATTATTCAATAACTGTTAATCACATACAGAATGAAATCCAAGGTTCTTAGGGTAAACTGTTGTGGCCGATTGCATTTGCCAAACACGGGTATAAGAACACAATCCCACCAGCTTCCCTTCAATGTGATTTTGCCATTCCCCCACTTGAAAGCAGAGTCAAATTATTCTCTTCTTGAGTCTGGTCTGGCATTTGTGCTTTTCTCGTATCTAATAAAATGCAATGGAGATTCCACAGTCATAACAGTAGCTATTTTTCTTAAATACCTATGAGCAACACTCAAGAATCTTCATTCTTACTCATTTTAAATGCAAGTGTACCAGTTACACAATCATACTCCTTCCCTTGAAAGCACTAATGCTGGACTATTACAGGATTAAGCATGTCTTCTCTGAAGCAAGAGACAATGACAGTAGAGATATGACTTTTACAAATGGCTAAAAATAGGGGTTTAAGAAACCCACAGATTTCTGGGCTTGCAGCACTTAAAGCTGAGAATTGAAAATCTGCTGATCTTGTTGCACATGGGGATTTCAAATACTCTGATTCTTCCAAAAAACAGTTTAAAAAGAATTTTTCAAAAAAATTTTTCCCAAAAATTGAAAGAAAAGTTACTAAATTCCCTGTCATTGTCTGATATTAATATATAAAAGTGCCTAGGAAACTGGACTATTTTTAACATTTAGTAGACTATTTAAGGAAAATGCAAAATGTTGAATGTGTGAGAATACACGTAAGACAATTGAAATAAACAAAAACCACATCTCTCCCATGAGACAACAGAATTCTCATGAAGTTAATTAAATCATAAAGCATAATTGTAAAAAATTGAATTATTTTAATTAAGAAAACAAAATGTTTTACATAGGATTTTAAATATTCTGCTTTTCAAAACCACTGCCTAACAAAATCATGCAATCATTAAGAGTTTTGCCATCTATGTCTTTTATTTTACTAGAAATGATAGTAAAGGCCAGGCACAGTAGTTCATGCCTGTAATCCCAGCACTTTGGGAGGCTGAGGCCAGAGGACTGCTTGAGCTCAGGAGTCCTATAGAAGCCTGGAAAACATAGGGAGACCCTCTCTCTACAAATAATTTAAACAATTAACCAGGTGTGGTGGCACATGCCTGTAATCTCAGCTACTCAAGAGGCTGAGGCAGGAGGACTGCTTGAGCCCCAGAGGTCGAGGCTGCATTGACTTGTGATTCCACCACTTCCCTTCAGGCTGGGCAACAGAGTGAGATCCTGTTCAAAAGAAAAAAAAGAAAAGAAAGGAAAAAAAATCATAGCAGAATACCTGAAACTCATAGAGCAATTAGCTATCATCAATCCAGATGAAGACAACTGCTTAAACTTCATAATTCAACTTTAAGACAAAACAAATATATGTACAGTCCATTTTAAATTTGACCTTTTAATTATTTTTCTGTAGATTTTTCAAAGCTCCGTGAAATGATCATTGATTCTTTTAAAATAGTGTAAACTGAAAAGACCATAGCAACAACCACTTGCCTGCTGATATAGGTCAAAGAAGGAAAAGGGAAATGACTGCTCAATTTCCTTCTTTTTAACAAAGACCTTTCACCTACATAGCTGTTTCTTGAGCCATTGAAAGAGTGCAAACAGAGCATGGAAGGGAAAAAGGGAGATTCCTCCAGTTAGTATTAAGCAGGAAGTCCAAGTGTTTATTTTGCTAACATTAGGGCATAGAAAAACAGCAAGATACTAAGAAAGGCTTCAGCAATTTTCATTAAGACAAAACCGCCTGATTAAAGTACTGCACAAACCAAACCAAAACAAAACATATAAGGGGATGGTGTTACTCAATCCCAGAGGGGAAAAAATAAAACAGGACAGGCCTTTAACAATGATTGATAAAGACTGTTAATGTGATTAACATTTTAAAAAACAGTACTATATCAAAAACTTAAAAAATTTAAAAAACAACACTAGACAAACAGATACAGTGAGCTTAGTTATTCAGAGAAATTTAGTTTGGAGAGGAAGTCCTAAAGATTTAATTGGCCCAAAGTAAAGGAAAACTGAAATTCAAAGTGTAATGCCATACACAGAAAACAGATAATTATACATTCCATTATTCTCAAATAAAATTAGAACTGCCTTAGGGTCTCACTGATTAGATCATCAGAAATCCATTATTACTCTTTAGGCAAAGGCCATGGGCCCCTCTGGTAGTGCAGACATATGCAGTTCAAAAGGGGCATTGCCAGACTTCTACTCCAAGCAAGAGTAGGACCACACTGCTAGCCTGGGGGTAGTCAGGCTGCTGCTCCTCCACCTTCACCTTAGAACTGAGTGCCCTCGGATTCTGCCCTTCCATCATCTGTCCCACTGGTCATTGCCCAAATCCCTACCAATGATAGTACTTCAGAGGATGTTCCAAGGGCAAACCCACTCCTCTGTGCGAGACTTGACTAGGCATGCCCCTCACTTGCGCCACCATGACCTGAACACTTAGAGTCTGTTCCTTCCCACACTCATACCGCCATCTATTTCAGTGGGTCACCCTTTACAGCTTCTTTATACAGTGAATGGAGGCAATAAGGAATAGAAGACTCTGTTCAAATGGTCACTGGCTCCATTTCTTATGCACAAGTAAGCCTCTGAGCATTTTCTGGAAGGGTAAACATAGGAGACCTGAAAATTATCTCAGGCATTGTTAGTACAAAGCCTAATAAAGACAAATAGATAGGAAAAAAATGGGTAGATGATAGGAAAAAAATGGGTAGATGTTTGGCACTCAGTGGCTGAAAAGATAGCCAAATACGAATGGCTCCGGTTGGCAGCTTCCAGCAAGATCAACGCAGAAGGTGGGTAATTTCTGCATTTCCATCTGTAGTACCTGGCTCATCTCATTGGGACTGGTTAGACAGTGGGTGCAGCCCCTGGAGGGCAGGCGGAAGGAGGGTGGGCGTCTCCTTACACAGGAAGCATAAGGGGTCTTGGAACTCCCTCCCTTAGCCAAGGGAAGCCATGAGAAACCAGGCCGTGAGGAACAATGCATTCCGGCCCAGATACCAGGCTTTTCCCACAGTCTTCGCAACCCACAAACTAGAGATTCCCCTGGATGCCTACACCACCAGGGCCCTCGGTTTCAAGCACAAAACTGGGAGGCCATCTGGGCAGACACCGAGTTAGCTGCAGAAGTTTTTTTTCATACCCCAGTGGCACCTGGAATGTCAGTGAGACAGAACCATTCACTCCCCTGGAAAAGGGGCTGAGGCCGGGGAGCCAAGTGGTCTAGCTCAGCAGATCCCACCCTCACAGATCTCAACAAATTAAGATCCACTGGCCTGAAATTCTCACTGTCAGCAGAGCAGTCTGAAGTCGACCTGGGATGCTCAAGCTTGTTGGGGGGAGGGGCATCTGGCATTACTGAGATTTGAGTAGGCAGTTTTCCCTTCATAGTGTACACAAAGCTGCCGAGAGGTTCAAACTGGGTGGAGCCCACCGCAGCACCTCAAAGCTGCTGTAGCCGGACTTCCTCTCTAGATTCCTCCTCTCCAGGCAGAGCATCTATGAGAGGCAGCAGCCCAAATTAGGGGCTTATAAATAAAACTCCCATCTCCCAGGGACAGAGCACTTGGGGGAAGGAGTGGCTGTGGGCACAGCTTTAGCAGACAGACATTCCTGCCTGCCAGCTCTCTTCAGAGAGTGGATCTCCCAGCACAGTGCTCAAGGTCTACTAAGAGACAGACTGCCTCCTTAAGTGGGTCCCTGCCTCCTGTGCATCCTGACTTGGAGACACCTCCCAACAGGAATCAACAGACACCTCATACAAGAGAGCTCCGGCTGGCATCTGGTGGGTGCCCCTCTGGGACGAAGCTTCCAGAGGAAGGAAGAGTCAGAAATCTTTGCTGTTCCACAGCCTCCACTGGTGATACCAAGGCAAACATGGTCTGGAATGGACCTCCAGCAAACTCCAGCAGACATACAGCAGAGGGACCTGACTAATAGAAGGAAAATTAACAAACAGAAAGGAATAGCATCAACCTCAACAAAAAGAACGTCCTTACAAAAATCCCATCCAAAGGTTACCAACATCAAAAATCAAATGTAGATAATTCCACAAAGATAAGAAAAAATCAACACAAAAAGGCTGAAAATTCCAAGAATCAGAATGCTCTTTTCCTCCAAAGGATCACAAATCCTCACCAGCAAGGAAATAAACCTGGATGGAGAATGAGTTTGATGAAGAAAGTGGGTAATAACTCCTTTGAGCTAAAAGAGCAAGTTCTAACTCAATACAAGACATATAATCGTCAGATTCACCAAGGTTGAAATGAAGGAAAAAATGTAAAGAGCAGCCAGAGGGAGAGGTCGGGTTACCCACAAAGGGAAGCCCATCAGACTAACAGCAGATCCTTCAGCAGAAACCCTACAAGAAAGAAGAGAGTGGGGGTCAATATTCAACATGCTTAAAGAAAAGAAATTTCAAACCAGAATTTCATATCCATCCAAACTAAGCTTCAACAGTGAAGGAGAAATAAAATCCTCTACAGACAAGCAAATTCTGAGAAATTTTGTCACCACCAGGCCTGCCTTACAAGAACTCCTAAAGGAAGCACTAAATATGGAAAGGAAAAACTGGTACCAACCACTGCAAAAACATACCAAATTGTAAAGACCATCAAAACTACGAAGAAACTATATCAACTAACAGGTAAAATAACCAGCTATCAACATAATAACAGGATCAAATCACACATAAGAATATTAACCTTAAATTTAAATGGTCTAAATGACCCAATTCAAAGACACACACTGGCAAATTGAATAAAGAGTCAAGACCCATCAAGTGCTGTAATCAGAAGACCCATCTCACGTGCAAAGACACAGATAGGCTCAAAATAAAGAATTGGAGGAATGTTTACCAAGCAAATGGAAAAAAAAAAAAAAAGCAGGGGTTGCAGTCCTAGTCTCTGATAAAACAGACTTTAAACCAACATAGATCAAATGAGACAAAAAGGGCATTACATAATGGCAAAGGGATCAATGCAACAAGAAGAGCTAACTATCCTAAACATATATGCACCTAATACAGGGCCACCCAGATTCATAAAGCAAGTTCGTAAAGACCTACAAAGAGACTTAGCATCCCACACAATAATAGTGGAAGACTTCAACACCCCATTGTCAATATTAGACAGATTAATGAGGCAGAAAATTAAGAAGGATATTCAGGACTTGAACTCAGCTCTGGACCAAGTGGACCTAATACACATCTACAAAACTCTGCACCCCAAATCAACAGAATACACATTCTTCTCAGCACCGTATCACACTTACTCTAAAACTGACCACATAATTGGAAGTAACACACTCCTCAGCAAATGCAAAAGAACGTTAATCATAACAAACAGTCTCTCAGACCACAGTGCAATCAAATTAGAACTCAGGATTAAGACACTCACTCAAAACCACACAACTACATGGAAACTGAACAACCTGCTCTTGAATGACTACTGAGTAAATAACAAAATTAAGGCAGAAATAAATAAGTTCTTTGAAACAAATGAGAACAAAAACAAAACATACCAGAATTTCTGGGACACAGCTAAAGCAGTGTCTAGAAGGAAATTTATAGCACTACATGCCCATAGGAGAAAGCGGGAATGATCTAAAATTGACACCCCAACATCACAATTAAAAGAATTAGACAAGCAAGAGCAAACAAATTCAAAAGCTAGCAAAAGACAAGAAATAACTAAGATCAGAGCAGAACAAAAGGAGATGGAGACACAAAAAACCCTTAAAAAAAAAACCCAACAAATCCAGGAGCTGGTTTTTGAAAACATTAACAAAATAGATAGACCTCTAGC
>CAUYLG010022000.1:0-98340 GCA_963573385.1 Cacajao melanocephalus
CATTTTTGTGGATTTATCCACCTGTCGTCTTTGTAATTGCTGACTTTCAGATTGGGTCTGAGTGGACGTCCGGCTTGTTGGTGATGAAGTTTTTTCTGTTTCTTAGTATTCCTTCGGCGGACGCCCTTTCCCCACAGAGCTAGGTCTTCCCGGGTTCAGCTGTGCTTACTGTGAAACTCTCGGTCCTCAGCGCTTCCAATTGCTGTTCTCCTTGTGGGGTTGGGACCAGCCGAGCCGGACTCAAAGGGCACCCCGTTCCGTATACTCCGCACTGAGAAGCGCCATGCCGGGGCGCCGGCAAAACAGCCGTGCCAGCCAAAAAAGTCACGCTGGCGACCCATGGGGCTCCTCCGCTGGGAATCTCCCAGTCTGTGGGCAACAAAAATTCGTCTGAAAGTGCGGCATCCACTCGCTCTCTGGGCTTTCACTAGGAGCTACAATCCTGAGCTGTTGTTAATCAGCCATGTTGGATCTCTCCTAAGGCTATATATTTCTTATAGGTATACCGTAGCAAGAGTATAAAGCCATCTGTTTTTGTTAAAATAATTTCAGATAATTTATAGGAATACTATGATAAAACAGTGTGTTCAAACTGTGTTCAAACAACTGTTATTTAGTAAAAAGTGCTAGCCATGTGATATGGTTTGTCTGTGTCTCCATGTAAATCTCATCTTGAATTCCCACATGTTGTGGGAGGGATCTGGTGGAAGGTAATTGAATCATGGGGTCAGGTCTTTCCCATGCTGTTCCAGTGATAGTGAATAAGTCTCATGAGATCTGATGGTTTTATACAGGGAAATTTTTCTGCACTAGCTCTCTTCTCTTATCTGCCACCATGTAAGATGTGCCTTTCACCTTCCACCATGACTGTGGAACTCCCCAGTCATGTGGAACTATAAGTCTATAATACTTCTTTCTGTTGTAAATTGCCCAGTATTGGGTATGTCTTTATCAGCAGCATTAAAATGAACTAATACAGTAAACTGGTACCAGTAATGCAGGGCACTACTGAAAAGATATCAAAAAATGTGGAGGTGACTTTGGAACTGGGTAACAGGTAGAGGTTGGGACTGTTTGGAGGGCTCAGAAGAAGATAGGAAAATGTGTGAAAGTTTGGAACTCCCTAGAGACTTGCTGAATAACTTTGACCAAAATGCTGTTAATGACACAGACAAGGAAATCCAGCTGAAGTGGTCTCAGATGGATAAGAGGAACTTGTTGGGAACTAGAGCAAAGGTGACTCTTGTTATGTTTTAGCAAAGAGACTGGCAGTGTTTTGCCCCTGCCCTAGAGATTTGTGGAACTCTGAACCTGAGAGAGATGATTTACGGTATCTGTTGGAAGAAATTTCTAAGCAGCAAAGCATTCAAGAGGTTACTTGTGTGCTATTAAAGGCATTCAGTTTTAAAAGAGAAACAGAACATAAAATTTTGAAGAATTTGCAGCTTAACAATGCAACAGAAAAGAAAGTTTCATTTTTGAGGAGAAATCCAAGCCAGCTGCCAAAAGTTGCTTAAGCAGCAAAGAGCCAAATATTAATCACTAAGACAATGGGGAAAGCATCTCCAGGGCATGACAGAGACCTTTGTGGTAGCTCTTCCAATCACAGCCTGAAGGTTTAGGAGGAAAAAATGCTTTTGTGTGTCAGGCTCAGAGACTCTCTTCTGTGTGCAGTCCAGGGACTTGGTACCCTGTATCCCAGCTGCTCCAGCCACAACTAAAAGGGGCGTATGTACAGCTCAGGCTGCTGGTTCAGAGCATGGAAATCCTAAGCCTTGGCAGCTTCTATTTGGTGTTGAGCCGGTGGGTGCACAGAAGTCAGAAATTGAGATGTGGGAACCTCCACTTAGATTTCAGAGGATGTGCGGAAATGCCTGGATGCCCAGGCAGAAGTTTGCTGAAGTTGCAAGGCCCTCATGGAGAACCTCTGCTAGGGCAGTGTGAACAAAAACTGTGGGGTTGGAACCCCTACACAGAGTCCCTACTGAGGCACCATCCTGTGGAGTTGTGAGAAGAGGGCCACAGTCCTCCAGACCCTAGAATCATAGATCCACCAACTGCTTGCACCGTGCACCTGGAAAAGTCGCAGACCCTCAAGCTAGCCTGTGAAAGCAGCCAGAAGTGGGGGCTAAACACTACAAAGGCACAGGGATAGAGCTTCCCAAGACGGTGGGAGACCATCTATTGCATCATCGTGAAGTGGATGTGAGACACGGAGTCAAAGGAGATCATTTCGGAGCTTTAAGATTTAACTGCCCTGCTAGATTTTGGACTTGCATGGGGCCTATTGACCCTTTGTTTTGGCCAATTTCTCCCATTTGGAATGACTTTATTTATGAAGTGCCAGCACCCCCATTGTATCTAGGAAGTAATCAACTTGCTTTTGATTTTACAGGCTCACAGGTGGAAGGGACTTGCCTTGTCTCAGATGAGACTTTTGACTGTGAACTTCTGAGTTAATGCTGAAATAAGTTACGACTTTGTGGGACTGTTGGGAAGGCATGATTGGTTACAAAATGCAAAGACAAGAGATTTTGGAGGGACCAGGAATGGAATGATATTGTTTGGCTGTGTCCCCATCCAAATCTCATCTTGAAGTCCCACATGTTGTGAAATGTATCCAGTGGGTGGTAAATAAATAATGGGGACAGGTCTTTCCCATGCTGTTCTCATGATGGTGAATAAGTCTCACATATCTGATGGTTTTATAACAGGGAGTATTGTGCACAAGCTCTCTTCTTTTGTCTGCCACATGTGAGATGTGACACCCCAGTCATGTGGAACTGTAAATCTATTAAACCTCTTTCTTTTGTAAATTGCCCAGTCTTGGGTTGTCTTTATCAGCAGCATGAAAATGGACTAATATACCATGACCTGAACAAATTGTGTATAAGGGAAAAAAATCTCAAGAAGCTTCACAAATAAAAAATAAAATACTGAGTGGCTAGCTACATGTAATTTCATACTTTTTTTTTTTTTTTTTTTTTTTTTTTAGACAGAGTCTTGCTCTGTCACAAGGCTGGAATGCAGTGGTGCAATCACGGCTCACTGCAATCTCTGCCTCCCGGGTTCAAGCAATTCCCCTGCCTCATCCTCTTGAGTAGCTGGGCCTATAGGTGCCTGCCACCATGCCCCGCTAATTTTTTGTATTATAGTAGAGACTGTGTTTCACCATGTTGGCCAGGATAGTCTCGATCTGCTGACCTTGTGATCTGCCCACCTCAGCCTCCCAAAGTGTTGGGATTACAGGTGTAAGCCACCACATCATACTTCATTCTTAAGTATAAAATAAGTTATGCAGGAAAAAGGCAGTATCTATATAATGAAAACCACTTTATAATACATAATTTTTAAAATTTAAGCTAGCAATCTTGAGCGAGATAAAAAATAATATGAAAATTAAAAAATAACAGAAGCTAGCATTTTTTAGATAAGCCAATTATAGGTACATATAAACAAAGTATATGCAAGTTTCCAAGGATACTTTCAACTCTATTTAAATTATCATTATTCATTTATTCATTCTTATTTATTTATTCATTCTTTGATTTATAACCACCTACTAAGTGCAGGTATATCAAACAATATAACAGAAGTTACACTGCAATAGCAAAATATTTAAATATCACAGTGGCTAAATAAAACTAAGGTTTATTTCTTCCTACATTTATATCTTTCCTGCGAGGCAGCAGAAGGATTTTGCTCTTCAGAGTAGCTCAAGCCTTTAAACCATTCCAACTTTTTCTGTAATAGTGTATGATTTGAAGGAAGCTCTGAAGCACAGACAGCTGCAGTGGCTCATGCCTGTAATCCCAGCACTTTGGGAGGCCAAGGTGGCCAGATCACTTTAGCCCAAGAGTTTGAGACCAGCCTCGAAAATATGGTGAGATCCCATCTCCACAAAAAAAACAAAAACAAAAACAAATTCGCTAGGCATAGTAGCAGGCACCTGTTATTCCAGCTGTTTGGGAGACTAAACTGGGAGGATCACTTGAGCCCAGGAGGTTCAGGCTACAGTAAGCCATGATCATGCCACTTCACTCCAGCCTGGACAACAAAGTGAGATCCTACCTCAAAAAGAATAAGAAAGAAAAGTTCTGAATCATATAATAATATCAATTAAGCACAATTTCTCCAGTGCATTAATGAGAGTCATGGTAAGTGGTACATTCCAGCTTTTACTCTTTGCTTTTTGAACCCATATATGTCCTTATTGGAGACATAGTGTCATACAGGTATCTTTGATTTAGTGCATATACTGCATCTTGGAGGATGGCACCTCATTCCTTCAAATTGCCTCTAGCTAGGACATCAGCTTTCCCTTCAGCTGGCAATTATAGTGCTCTTTTAGCAAAACTACTTTGGATAGTGCAATATGTAAAATGTAGAATGTCAGATCCTATACCATGTTAATTATCCCCAAATTGATCTTATTGCTCAATGCAATACCAATCAATATTCAAGCCACAAATAGTAGAAATATTTAACAATATTAAGAAACTACATAAAATATGCAAAATATTTGAGCAGACACTTGTAAAGAATATGTTTAAAATTTCCTATAAGTACATTAAAAGGTGACAAACATTATTAGTTATTTGAAAATTGCTACTTAGATCTGGAATATGATACCACCATAGACAAACTAAAAAGGCTACAATGAAAAATATTTACTACCTAATGTAGACTAGGATGTAGAGCAATTATAACCTTGATGCATTGCTAGTAGGAATACAAACCATGTAGCTTCCTTGAAAAAAGTTTGCTTATTTCTTATAAAAATGCATTTACCAGATAACTCAACTATTCTACTTCTAAGTAGTCTGCCAATAGAAAATAAAATACATAGGCCCCAAAAGACTTCTACATGACTTTAGAAATCTTAGTTTATAATAGTAACAAGACTTATAATATCTTGAAGTGGTAAACAAAAATAAGGTACATCAATAAGAGAATGCATAGCAGACCTAGGTACCAAGACAGACCACATGGATTTAGGACCCAGACCTGCCCTCCTGGACTCAGGCTTCAGGATCAAACCAGTGGAATCAGGGATGAGGCTTATCTCAGCATGTTCTCATCCCCTGAAGATTCAGTCTTTAGGCCACCTCAGTGCCTTAGTTAGCCTGGAGTGGTCCACATTTCCAGGTATCTTTATAGTAGTACCCCGCTTTCTGCAGTACCAATTTGCTGTATTAGACTATTCTCACCATGCTAATAAAGACATGCCTGAGACTGGGTAATTTAAAAAGGAAAGAGGTTTAATGAACTAGAAGTTCAGCACAGCTGAGAAGGCCTCAGGAAACTTACAGTCATGGAGGAAGAGGAAGAAAAAGCATCCTTCTTTTCATAGTGGAAGCAAGGAGAAGTACCAAGCACAAGGGGGAAAAGCCCCTTATAAAATCATCAGATCTCTGAGTATTTGCTCAGTATCATGAGAACAACAACATAGGGATGACCTTCTCCATGATTCAATTACCTGCCACCATGCCCCTATGATGACACATGGGGATTATAGAACTAAAATTCAATATAAGGTTTGGGTGGGGACACAGCCAAACCATATCATTAGGTTAATAGTAAAAACTATTAATAATTACTATTACAGTAATTTGGTAAGGAGTAAAAAAATAAAAGGTGTAAATTGTGACATCAAAAACTGATAATGCAGGGAGGCAGTAAAATTGTAAAAATTTTTATGAGATCAAATTATATAGTTAGAACCTTAAAATAGCCTGTTATAATTACAAAATATTTTTTTGTAATCTCTATGGTATCCATAAAGCAAAAATCTATAGTAAATATACAAAAGATAAAATGCAAGGAATCAAATCATACCACCAGAGAAAGATAGCTTAATCACAAAGCAGACAGCAACAGAAAAAGAAAATAATTAAGGAGCAACAAAACAAGCAGAGAGGAATAAATAAAATGGAACTAGTGAATTATTACATATCAATAATTAACTTGAATGTAAACGGATTAAATTTTCTAATCAAAAGTCACAGAATGAATGAAAAGATAAAAAAACAAGAACCAACTATATACTACCTACAAGAGACTCATTTCACCTGTAACTGCTCATGTAGACTGAAATTAAAATGATAGAAAAAAATATTCACTGCACATGGAAACCAAAGGAGACTTGGAGTAGCTATACTTATATCAGATATACAAAATTTTTAAGTCATAAGCTGTCAAACAGGTCAAAGAAGGTCATTATATAATGATAAAGGGATTATGTCATCAAGAAGTTGTAACAATTGTAAACATATATGCATCCAACATCAGAGTACTAAGCCAAATATTTATATAAATATTAATAAATCTAAAGAAATAGTTATACTATAATACAATAATGGTGGGCTACAGCCATACTCCATTTTCAGCCATAGACAGATCATCTAGACAGAAAATCAATAAGGAAGCATTAAATTTATTCTAAATTTAGATCAAAAGGACCTACCAGTCATATACAAAATATTCTATCTAATAGTAATACAATACCCATTTCTTTCACATACATGGAACATTCTCTAGGAAAAAAACTATAAAACATTTATATTTTTATCACACATGGACTATTCACTAGGAAAAAAAATCAAATATTTATTAAATAAATTGAAGATAGAAATAAATGAAAATGTGTTCCATGTTCATGAATTGTGATAATTAATATTGTTATAATCACCATAGTATTTAAAGTTATCTACATATATTTTGCAATCCCTATCAAAATTCCAGTGAAGTTTTTCAAAGCAATAGAGAAAGCAATACTAAAATTTGTATGGAACTACAGAAGACCCTGAATAGTCAAAGCAATCTTGAGCAAAAGGAACAAATCTAGAGGCATCATACTACTTAATATCAAAATATACTACAAAGCTAAAATACTCAAAACATTATAGTACAGGCATGAAAAGCGATATATAGGCCAACAGAACAGAGTAGAGAACCCAGAAATCTACATATTAAGAATAATAATATTCAACAAACATACAACAAACTCACAATGAGAAAAGAACAATCTCTACAATAAATAGTGTTAGAACAACTACGTAACCACATGCAGAAGAAAAAATTAGTCTTTTATCTCATACCATACATACAAATTAACTCGAAAGGAATTACAGATATAAGGTAAGACCAAAACTTTAAAACTAATAAAAGAAAACACAGATTGGTGTGGGCAATACATTTTTGCATATAAATGTAAAAGCAGAAACAACAAAATAAAAATAAACAAGGAGAATTATATAAAACTAAAAATCTTCTGTATATCAAAAAATATATCTATATATAAACCGTATATATAAATTAAAAAATCAAGATGTCAATAGAGTACAGATATAAACTATGGAATGGGAGAAAATATTTGGAAATCATATGTTTACTAAAAGATTCATATTCAAGATATATAAGAAACTTGATTGCCTCAACAGCAAGTAAGCAAATTAAAAGTAAACAAAGGGCATCTTTGAATAATAGATAGATATTTCTCAAAAGAGGACAAACACATGGTCAACAGGTACATGAAAAAATGATCAACATGACTAATCATCAGATTAGTCTCATATTGTGGTAACACTATGACTAATCATCAGATTAATCTCATAATGTGGTAACACTTCACAGTTGTTAGAATGACTGTTATCAAAAAGATAAAAGATAAGATTTGGTAAGAATGTGGAGAAATGGGAACTCTTGCATACCACTGGTGGAAATGTAATTTATTACAGCTATTAGGAAACAGAGTATAGAGATTCTGCAAAAAATTAAAAATAGAATTACTGTATAATGCTGCTAATATGATTTGGATGTTTGTCCCCTCTAAACATTATGTGGAAACATGTTCCCACTGTTGAAGGTAAAGCCTGGTGGGAGATGACTGTATCATCAGGAAGACCCCTTGTGAATAGCTTAGCACTATCGTCTTGAATAAGTGAGTTCTCATTTAGTAAGTACGTATAAGATCTGTTCACTTAAGAGAGTCTGGGACCACACACCTCTGTTCCTACTCTCACCATGTGAAATGCTGGCTCCCTGTCATATTCTGCCATGATTATAAGCTTCCTGAGGCCCTCACCAGAAGCTGAGCATATGTTGGCATTATTCTTGTACAGCCTGCAGAACCATGACCTAATTAAACCTCTTTCCTTTATAAATTACCCAGCATGTACTTACTTCATTAGCAATTTTAAAAATATTTTTAATTAAAGTATGTGTATTGATTTTTTAAAACAATGCTATTGCACATTTAATAGACTACAGTGTAAACATAACTTTAATATGCATGAAAAAACAAAAAAAATCATGTGAGTCACTTTACTGCAGTATGTGATTTACTATTACAGTCGTCTGGAACCAAACCCATAATATATCTATGGTAAGCATGTATACACAATAGAATATTATTTATCCTTAAAAAAGAGAAAAAATCTTGTCATTTGTGACAGCATAGATGAACCTGAATGACATAATGCTAAATGAAGCAAGCCACGCACAAAAAGGCAAATACTGCATGATCCCACTTCTTTAGACACAAAATGTAAAAAGTTAAACTCACAGATGTACAGAATACAATCGTGGTTATCAGGGGGTAGGCAGGTAGGGGAGATGTTGGTCAAAGGATACAAAATTTCAGTTAGAGAGGAGGAGTAAGTTCAAAAAAATCTATTGTACAACAGGGTGACTATAGTCAATAATGAAGTTTTTAAGAGGAACAATATTTTCTTTGTTTTCCAAGAAAGCTTGCATATTCAGTTTTAGAGTCAAAAGGCAAGAAAAACATTCTGTAACAATTGGACTGATTTCAAACTTATTTAATTCTTAATGTTACCTTCTACATATATACAGTTCTTTCTGCTTAACTAATGCATTGGGTGGTAGAAGAGTCCATGGAAATAAGCAGTAGGTGAAAGGATAGAAACGGAGAAAGCGTAACACCGTAACTATGCCAACTCTCTTTCCAAAAGTAATTATGCAAGTTTAATACCCATCACCCTTTGAGTTTTATTTCAGTACATGTGGCTATTCTATGTATGAGAATAGTTATTTCTCTTTCCTTAAAAAATAGCACTTGATCCATGCACTGATTCCTTCCATAATAATAGCTTCAAAGAAAAATAGAGAACAGAGATAATTAATTTAGTAATCTAGAATTACAGTTAATAATGTATTATTTTTGAACATTTCTAAGAGAGTAAACTTTAAGTGTTCTCATCACAAAAAAAATGATAAGAATACAGAGTAATGCAAATATTAATGAGCTTGATTTAGCAATTCTACAAGGTATAAACATTTTAAAACAGCATGCATATGATGAATAATAGTGTTCATCAATTAAAAAAACTTATTTTGGAAAGGAAATGAGCAAAAAGGTATCTATAGATTTGTGAGTATTAAACTGAATGTATACTAAACATGTACATACTATTGAAGTATGCTGACATACTAACAGGTACAATTTATTAATGTTTAATATATTTAAACATTTTTAAGAAGGTTAAATGTAGAAAATGAGGCACTTACTTGACTAGAAATTGGGAGAGCTCTCTAACCCCAAAGCCCATGCTTTTAAACCACCAGAATATATAGCCTTTGAAAAGTAATTTCAGAATACCTATCATATCAGAGCAATTGTGCATGACAAAGGAAAATAAATCAATATTGAATTTTTAGCTAGAAAGAGTCCCAACTTAATTTTCATTAGCTAAGAAAGTAATTTACATCAGTTGTTCCTAAGTGAAATACTTAGAATGAAATAAAAAATGATTATAATAAATAAGGAGACCAACAAGATTAGATCAAACCTTTCTGAAATTTCTGTGGAAAATGTAACAATTATCCAATTTAGTACATAAATACAGAAAGCAAATCCTTTTCCAAGAAAATATAGAAAATAAGTGAATGTGGCAAATATAAATAAAAAATACCAAATTTTTTAGTACAGATGAAAAAGTTAATTAAAATTTTTACTTATTTTAGATAATTTATTATACCTTTTTTTTCAAAAATACTACTTGGACTTCTTTACTTTGAGTTCCTTTATCATTCGCAACTAACCTTTTCTAGGGAATACAGGAAGTGGGAGAATCAAATAACTATTTTTAAAGTCAGATTTATTATATCTAAATATTGAAAAGAAAAAGAAATAAGTAGCTTCTAAATGGAAATGTTGGAGGAATTAAAAAAAAATCTAGAAGGCTGCACATTAGAATGTTTAAATGTTTTCTCTAGTAAATTTTTCTGAAGAGACTACAGAGGATTAAAATGCAAATGCGTTAGTAGAGAAGAAGGAGATAGAAGGAAAAAAGAAAGAAAGAAGGAAGGAAGGAAAGCAGGAAGGGAGGGAGGGAGGGAAAAGGAAGGAAGGAAAGAAAGAAAGCAAATGAGAGCAAAGGAAGGAAGGATGGAAGGAAGATAGGAAGGAAGGAAGGAAGAAGGGAGGGAGAGAGAGAGGAAGGGAGGAAAAGGAAGCAAGGAAAGAAAGAAAGCAAATGAGAGCAAAGGAAAGAAGGATGGAAGGAAGACAGGAAGGAAGGAAGGGAGGAAGGAAGGAAGGAAGGAGGGAGGGAGGGAGGGAGGGAGGGAGGGAGGAAGGGAGGGATGGATGGAGGGATGGAGGGAGGGAGGAAGGAAGGAAAGAAGGAAGGGAAGAAAATGTAAAGGAAGATTAATGTACACTTATGGGCAATATTGTCTTTAAAATTCTTTGAAATATATCACACAAATATTGAAATTCTCTTTTATTTATCTTGTGTTTTCAGAAAATATAGAGAATACAAATTTCTGAAATATTAGGACATCTGGGGTTTGTGGATTTTATTGGTTTCATTGTTTTCTTCAGAGATCTTAATCTCCTTGTATTATTAAGTCTCAACCCTTAATAATTTAGTGAGGTACATATGCCTTCTCAGGAAAAAATGTTCAGATAGACATTTCACTTGGTCTATGTGTGTAAAGGTAGAAACATCATTCCTAACAATCATTGATAAACTAATTTCATAAAGAATTTACCTGCTAATTAAAATACCTAAGTCATCCACAAATCTGCTTCTATTGAACGGTTTTTTAATTGATCTTTGCACACATTCTACTTGCTCTTCATGTGTTTCATAATTTTAAATTGTTTTTCAGACAATGTGTAAGAATGAAATGTGAATCCTGAAGTATAACATTTTGTTTTGTTGTAAATATTTATTTCTAGAAATGTCAAAGCATTTCCAATGAGAGATTGTTAGGGTGAGGAGGCTATCATATTGATTCCTCTTACAATGGAGTTGAACTAGAGATAGGTCATCATTTAAGTCATATTGAATTCATCTTTGATTATTCCAATGCCTGTTATCCTAAACCAGGATTTCTTTTGTTTTGTTTTTTATTATTTAGATTGGTGAAAAGTAAATCAAAAATTTAATTAATTTTTCTCACTTTTCGATTTTACTCTGTTAATAGGGTCCTAAAATACAGTTACTATGAGAGTATACAGAAATATGTATATGATTTTTATATATTACTAATCTCTCTCATTTCTTGCTGTTTTCTTACAAAACTCTGGGAGAGGGATGACTGACAAGCAAAAAATTGTTTGACTGAGCTGTTTCTCCTCTTGTTGGTGCTTTCATTGATTCTTATTCATCCCACCAATCTCAAAGGTTTTCTAAGGTTAGGTGTTTTCTCCTTATGCCTGCTAAATTTTTCTACCTGTACGTAACTATACTGTAAGCCTATCATCTCCATGGACAGAAGCTACCAAAGCTCTCTGCTCTCGTAAGAATACCTAATTCAACTCAAAGTATAATTAATCAAGTTTTTGTGCATCCAGCCCTCTTCACTGATCCATATAAAATATGGGAAATTAATTGTAAAAATATATTTAGCTAAGCCAAAACATCTAAGTACTATCATTTTATCCCATAATCAATATGAAAATTATTAACAAGATATTATGCATTATTTTTGTACTAAGTTTCTAAATCTGGTGTGTACTTTATTCTTAAATCACATCTCCATTTGCATGCTAAATTTGTATTGATAATACTTTATAGGTATTGTATTAAATTTATTGTTAAAAAGATTTATATACCTATTCCAAAAATACTTAAATTATCAATTTTTATAATTAAATTTTAATTAATTATAAGTACATAGTATTATAAATTTAAATATTTAACTCATTAGTCATGCTTCAAGTATGCACTTGCTATATGTAATTAATGACTACTGTATTGGACAGCATATTGAACAGCACAACTCTAGCAGTTCTTTTTGTCTTGAATTTTCTTCTCTCCAAATTCATTTTCCTAACACACTCTCATTCTTGAAATCCTTGCCCAAATCTCAGCATTTGAATGACTCTAACTTAACTACATTACTTAACTTAGCTTCTTCCACCTGCCCACCTACAATGGCATTCTTCGTTTTTCTTATTTTGCTCTTTTTGATGAAAAGATTCAAACTCTGTAAAAATTTGAAGAGATTTATTCTGAGCCAAATACAAGTGACCATGGCCCAAAGCACAGTCTAAAGAGGCTCTAAGAATATGTGTCCAAAGTGGCTGGGCTATTTCTTGATTTTATATGTTTTAGGGAGACATAAGATATCAATCAATACATATAAGACATATATTGCTTTGGTCTAGAATCATGGATGGATTGAAAGATTTTCTGATTGGCAATTGGTTTAAAGAGTGTAGTTATTATCTAAAGACCTGGAATCAATTGAGAGGAGTGTCTGGGTAAAGATAAGGGGTTGTGGAGACAAAGGATTTTATTATGCAAATGAAGCTCTTAAGTAGCACACTTCAGAGAAAATAGATTGTAAATGTTTCTTATCAGACTTATAAAGCTGCCAGACTCAGTTAATTCTTTCCCAGATCATAGAAAAGACCAGGAAAGGGAAGCAGATTCTCTATAGAAGGTAGAGTTTCCCCACAAGAGATAGCTTCTTTGTAGGACTACATCAAGAAATATATTTGAGGATGATGATGATTTTTTTTTTTTGGCCTAAATTCCTGTCTAAGTGATTTGAGGAGTCATGCCCTACAAACCATAAATTCTCATCAGATGGGTTTTATTTAACTCTATATATCATAATATACTTCCCAACCTGACTCTAGCATAACATTACAAGACAAGAAAGAAAAGCAAACTATTTCAGCCCAAAACATGCTTCTTTGCCATATCTTGAAATGACCCTGCAAAGGTGTCCCCTGTGAGGGAAAATTTGTATCTGTAAAGAGTATCTACTAACATAGCTAGATCTTTTTCTTCCAGGCCCTCCCAATCCTAAAGAGATTAACTAAAATCTACCATCTTTTAAAGATATCAGTAGAAAACATTTGTCATCAATTGTCTCTAAGGGCAGCCACTGTAAGACAAAAGCACCTTGGTCTCCACAGTCTTTTATCTTAATCTGAACATTTCCTTTCCATGGATCCCAGGGCTATAGACAAACTCAAACAACTGTTAACCAGAAAATATGTAAATTTACCTATAGCCTGGAAGTCCCTCAGCTTTCAGTTTTCCTGCCTTTTAGGAACAAACCAGTGTATTTCTTATATGTATATGATTGACGTCTCATGCCTCCCTAAAATGTATAAAACCAAGCTGCACCCTGACCACCCTGGTCACAGGTTCTCATGACCTCCTGAGGACTGTGTCATGGGCCATGATAATTTACATTTGGCTTAGAATAAATATCTTCAAATATTTAACAGAATTTGACTCTTTTTGTCCACATGGGTAAAATACTTCAATTTCTTTCAGGGCCTCCTATCTGTCATGTTAGTGTCTTATTGCTACCAAGTGTCTGTTTTGTCAGTCTTAAAGTCTCTGTTTTAATGTTAATGTTGGTCAGTTATGCCTAAACTCCAAAAGGAGGAGAGTATAATGAGACATGTCCAACCCCTCCTTTCCATCATAGCCTGAGCTAGTTTTTCAGGTTAACTTTGAAATGCACTTGGCTAAGAACAGGGGGTCCATTCAGTTGGTTGGGAGGGCTTAGAATTTTATTTTCAGTTTACATTCTAAATTTTTCTTTATTACTTATTTGTTTTTTATCTCAAACTATACTGTAATATCAATTTATTTTCAGTCATAAACTGCATAATGACATTTCAGTCAATGAGGTACCACATATATAATGGTGGCCCCATAAAAGTATAATGGAGCTGAATAATTCCTATGGCCTACTGTCACTGTAGCTGTCATAAGGTCATAGCACAATACATTATTCATATGGTTATGGTGATGCTGATGTAAATAGACCTATTGTGCTACCAGTTGTATAAAAGTATAGCACATACAATTATGTATAGTATATAATAGTTGATATTAAATGGCTATGTTACTGGTTTATGTGTCTATGACATGATACTTTTTATCATTACCTTAAAGTGTATTTTTTCTACTTATATTAAAAACAGTTAACTATAAAATAACACCAGGCAGATCCTTCAGGAGGTATTCTAGAAAAAGGTACTGTTATCATCAGAGATGAGACCTTAATTCCTGATACTGTCTCTGAAGACCTTCTAGTAGAACAAGTGTAGGAGATGGAATACAGTGATACTGATTATCTTTACCTTATTTAGGCATGTCCTAAGGGTGTGTGCTTCTTAGTTTTTTAAAAAATTTTAAAGGTTAAAAAAAATAAAAATAAAAAAATGTTTAAAGGAGAAAAAAGCTTATAAGGATATAAAGGCAAAAATATATTTTTGTACATTGTACAATGTGTGTTTAAACTGTTTTTACAGGAGTCATAAAGTTTAAAATGTTAAAAATTTACAAAGTAAGTTACAGTAAGCTAAGATTAATTTGTTAATAAAGAAAAACTTATTCATAAGTTAATGTTACCTAATTGTACACTATTTATAAAGTCTATAGTTGTGTATAGCACTCTCCTAGGCCCTCACATTCACTCACCACTTACTTAATGACTTACTCAGAGCAACTTCCAGTCCTCAAGCTTATTCATAGTGTGCCCCATACAGGTTAGCATTTTTTATCTTTAATATCATATTTTGACTATACCTCTTCTATATATAGATTTCAATACACAAATACTTACCATTGTGTTACAATTGCCTACAGTATTTGGTACAATAACATGCTATACAGGCTTGCAGACTAGGAGCAATAGGCTATACCATAGAACCTAGGTGTTTAGTACATTATGCCATCTTGGTTTGTGAACAACACTCTATGATGTTACCTACAATGATAAAATCAACTAATGACACATTTCTTAGAACATAACCCTGTTGTTATGCAATGTATGACTGTATTGTAGCTTTATGGTCTTTCCACTCTTCACCAATATGTAAGCTTTATACATACAGTATACTTGCACTATTTTATTTGTTGCTATATCACAAGCAGCTACAACAGTGCCTGAAAGGACACAGGTATTCAATTAAACATTGTTAAATGAATGATGTTTCCAAAAACTATATTGCAAAGTATTCTGTTACATTAGGTGATCTTCTCTTCCCAACTATATATAAACAAACTTGTTTTTGAGGGCACACTGATTTGAATTTTGCAATAAAGTGAAGTGGGTCATGGTTTTTCTTCTTTGTCCTGCATTATAATAGAAAGGAATGGGTGATCAGACAGAGAAGTAATGCAATTCCATGTATGTTTCTCCTTGCCCTCCTCCTCTGGTTTTTTCCAAGAGTTGTTCATTAGGGTGCATAGAGTTGAGCAGTTACTGTTTGATGTTAACAGGTGTGAAAAGAATTGCTTTCCTATATATGTTGAATATTCTAGTCAGCTACAGAAATACAGAATCAATGTTCCAACCCCTTACATGTAGATGTTCCAGTGCTTTATTGTTAGTCTTACAAAGACTTTATTTTCTTGGTTATCATAGTAAACACGGTCTTGACATGTGTTCACATCATAAACTTGCTGTTTTATGCAATGCTGCTTCAAGAATTTGATAGAATAACCAAAGGGGAATTGATTGAACCTGGGAGGCAGAGGTTGCAGTGAGCCAAGATCACACCACTGCACTCTAGCCTGGGTAACAGAGCAAGATTTCACCTTAAACAAAAAAATAATTAAAAAAATAACCAAAGGAGGAAAATATCCAGGCCAAATTAGTACAGTAAGCTAATGTCATCAAATTGACACTCTATTTCTAATGTGAATTGTAAACTTAATGTGTTCACTATATTTGCACCATTGATCATGACATTACTATAGCGGACTCCAAAGTAGCAACAGAGAAATACTTTTATTTCTAATTAAAAGATCAGCTAATATCTTAATGTCATATTAATTTTTGTACCTTGTGTAGCTCACTCTTGTATATTATTGATATTTCATAGGCCACATTTAAATTGGATTGAAGAATGTCACAAAATTCCTAACTCCAACAGCACTAAGAGACAATTTAACTGTTTCCATTTCTGCCTCAGACTGACTCCAGATTACCAGTACAATTCTAAAATCATCATACCAATATGGTATTCAGTCTTACTCATTCTTACAACATAGATTATATTATGTTCCTTACACTCAGGAGGTTTGATTTAACAAAATTTGTGTCTTTCTCTTTTAATTGTATCTTGGTCTTAAAGAGATCCAATGAGATTTGATTTGGTTTTACTAATTTTCCAAAATGTTTGTCAGTAAAAGTTCACAGTGCCTAGAGTGTTGAAGGATTAATTGACAGACGTCATAAACTCCTTTTATAGGTTACAACTGAAACTAAAGCCTATGTTTCTAAATGTTAATCCATTTTTTAAAACATTCTCAACCTCTAACATAGTTACAAAATAAATTTGCCTTGTATCCTGTCAGTTATGTGTACAGTACTTGTCTTCTGAAACTGAGGCATGGAAGAAGGGGAAAAGTGTCAGAGTAGAAAAATGGTAAGAGAAGATAACTTTTATATCATAGGCTACACATGGCTTTATAATAACCAATAGCTATTAAATTGATTCAACTAATTAAGTAATTTTCAGTGAAATGCAATCAGAAGGAAACTATTGTATTAAAATATAATAGTAACTAAGTTTTTTATAATGTTTGCTCTTTACTTTTGGAGAGCCTTTCCAAATCTTAATCACTGGCACAAAAAATATCATTTGTTAAAAAAATCAATTGGATTTCAATTAGAAAATAAAGATTGCCTGTCAGAAACTGAAATTCATCAATAGCATCTAGCAAACTTTTAGTCTTTAAGTCTCTTGATGAAGGCACTATGATATTACGTCATCATTCTGATTCACAATGTAGCTGATGACCAAGGTTACAGTCCACACAATGATCTTGCTATAATTACTAACTTGGCATCTGAATTCCAGATGTTAGCCATAAGTCAAAGTATTAATGTTGCATTTGGGATATTTATTTTCTCTCTCCTTATATTACTAAAACCGTTTATAGCAGCTGAATATATCCTTGAAACTCTGGCAGAAGTTTCATTAAAAGGAAAAATTCAATCCATTATAACTGAACTCAGATCAACAAAAGGACAACACACTGGGTCACCAGTGGAGTTCAAACTTTCTTTGCGCCTTACCATTGCAGGTGTTTTCTCTCCAGGAAAATGGCAATTATGAAACTGCCCAAGCCCTTGTTTTGAGATTATCTTTCTTAGGACTACAAGATTGATAGCAGAGTACAAACAGTATTAGACACTAATGTCCTATAACGCTATGGAGGACTTCATAATTCTCCCTAATTTCTGTTTTGTAATTTACTTTTATGTCCAGTGAAGAAACAGAATTTTTACTTGGATGTATGTTGGAGTTTAGCAAAAATATAATATTTTCAATAAATTACATACTTAATTGGTAAGTACTAAGGATCCAAATAATATTTTAATATTTGATTCCACAGTAATACAACTGATAATAATTTACTTTGTTTTTAACCAAAAACACCAGTTTTAAAAATTACATCTTTCCAAGTTAACTAATCTTTGTGTAAATTCAGTACTCCTAATATCAAACGCCAAGATACGATAGAAAGTGGCTTTAGATTTGTCAATATCAAAAACATTTTCTTCAATATTTCTTTTAGTTTTTCAAGCCAATTTACATAATTCTGTCAATAAGAATTAAAACCTTTTCAATATTGATTAATGTATGATAAATGTCTAAAATCAACATTGTATTGTGTTAAAATTCAATTCCAATACCAATCCTTATACATAGTTAACTAGGTCACAGATTTTTTTTTCATGGTAGCTCTAAACTGAGATCCTTCATGCAGTGCAACACCTGTGAGAAAATTCGAATCTCAAGCCCATTTTTGACTTTTATGAAATATTTTTTTCCACCAAGTATGCCTTATGTGTGTTAACGTTATTTGGAATTTTAATTAATAGTAGAGTAAATCTCTATAAAATTCTTTTACAAAACAACCAATAAGCATTGAAAAAGAATTGAATTCATAAAATTTATTGTAATCTAATTATTAAATCAGTTTCATAAATTATTCTGTGTTAAATGATTTTTAACAACAGGATGTATGACATTTTCCACAAAATCTGCTTAAGAAAACTGGGCACAAATATTTTTAATTATTTAATAGAATGGAGCAAACCAACAAGAGAAAAATCAATCTGTTGTTTTAAAATGTTAATCACTATAGATTATTACCTAATACAGCTGGAGTGCAGTCCATTGGTACAGGCACTTTTTTTTTCAGTCTAGCTGATATTCTTTGACAGATGTACATAAACTAAAACATGTCTGTGAAGAGTTAAATATTACTGTTGATGAATTCAACAAAATATTTATTTGTAAGTTTGAAAGTACTTTGGGACAAAACAGTCAAAAAGTAGTAATTTTACAGTGTCTCTTATATTGCAACACTCACCTAAAACTAAAGAAAACTACTTAAAAATTCTTCAAAATTTTGATAAATTAATGTTGAATATGATTTGAAAGGTCTGCTATGACTATTAGTATTTTTAAAACAATTCTCTATTTTAAGAACAATTATTTGATGGTTTATATGAAGATCTTTCACTTACAATTTTTTAGCTTTTTCTTCATGATTTTATAACAAAATTTTAATAACAGAAATAATCATTACTTATAAATTATTTGCTTCTTATTCTTTAAAAGAAATCAAAGCTGTTTTATGGTTTGCTAAATTTACAAGATCAGATTCTGTCAAAAATTGTTTAAACTTTTTGGCAGTTACTTAGTTTTGATTTCAAATGATTAATTTCAGATATTGTCTTTTGACTGTTTAGAGAAAACTTTTTCTCAAATTCACTATATATTTATGGGAAAGGTCTCTTCATATTGTCTATTTATTATTTAAAAATCTGTTCTTATACAATTAACAAACAGCTTTTTGTTTTACTCTCCTACAACAAGCTATTTTAACTGTCATTCATTGTAACATTTGGTACATACCTTGTTTTAATAGCTTTGTATCTAGTAGTAGTTTCTGCATCTGTACTAGATATTAAATCAGAAATATGCCTTCATTTTATTATAAACTTTTAAAATATTTTATACTTACTTTTTAAACTAAATAAATTTAATTCTGCTGAAAGTATCAGTATTTCAATTTAATTACCAATTAGGATTAAAATAGATATCAATGTAATTACTCTAACTGGCAGAACATATTCAAATAAACACATTATATGGTACATATATGCCTAGGAAAATCACTCAAACTAAATCAACTCAATGACACATGATAGATGAGAATTTTCTGGGGAAAAAAAATGATTTGTTAGCAAGGGATTTGTCTGCAATCATCAGTGCTTTGTGCTTTCCATGATCACCCTCAAATTAAATGATTCACCGGAAGGACTTATAGGACTCAATAGCATTTAAAACTCATGGCTAAATTTTATTTCAGCAAAGGTTACATAGTAAATCAATAGAAAAATATATGAATTGGGCAAAATCAAGAGAAGTCAGGTGCAGACTCCAAGTCTTTCTCTTTCAGTGCTGCAGAGGAAGCACTAAACCAGCAAACTAACGGGGCACATGAGAAGTGTCTACCCAGATAAGCCACTTTAAGTGGATCACCTGAGGTCAGGAGTTCAAGACCAGCCTGGCCAAGATGGAAGCCTTGTCTCAAATAAAAATACAAAATAATTAGCTGGGCATGGTGGCAGGCACCCGTAATCCCAGCTACTTCGGGAGGCTGAGGCAGGAGAATGGCTTAAACCCGGGAGGCAGAGGCTGCAGTGAGCCAGGATCATGCCATTGCACTCCAGCTTGTGCAACAGGAGCAAAACTCTGTCTCAAGGTAAAAAAAAAAATAGAGAAACTAACCTCTTTTACATCTCAAGAGTAGGTAGAGGGTAGATTGAGAAATTCTTTACGCCAAAAAGATACACTGAGAACCAGTAATTAAAATGGTAATTTTAGGTTGGTTCAAAAGTAACTGGTATTTTTACATTGTTGACATTTGCCATTTGATATTGGAATATATTCTTAATAAATATGATTATGTTATGATTTTAATATGCACTTCTCACTTTATTTTTTTGTTAATGACATTACTTGCTGTTCATTTTATGTTTATTTATTTTAGACTATGGAAATGATGTTAGACAAAAAGCAAATTCAAGTGATTTTCTTATTTGAGTTCAAAATGGGCAGTAAAGCGGCTTAGACAACTCGCAACATTAACAACGCCTTTGGCCCAGAAACTGCTAACTAACGCACAGTGCAATCAGTGGTGGTTCAAGAAGTTCTGCAAAGGAAAGGAGAACCTTGAAGATGAAGAGCATAGTGGCCGGCCATCAGAAGTTGACAATGACCAAGTGAGAGCAATCATCAAAGCTGATTCTCTTACAACTGCATGAGAAGGCACTGAATAAATCAACGTCGACCATTCTAGAGTCATTTGGCATTTGAAGCAAATTGACGTCGACAATTCTGTGGTCATTTGGCACTTGAAGCAAATTGGAAAGGTTAAGAAGTTTGATAAGTAAGTGCCTCGTGAGCTGAGTGAAAATTTTTTTAAAAATAGTTGAAGTGTCATCTTCTCTTGTTCTACACAACAATGAACCATTTCCTGATCAGATTGTGATGTGTGACAAAAAGTGGATTTTATAGAACAACCAGTGACGACTAGCTCAGTAGGTGGACTGAGAAGAAGCTCCAAAGCAGTTCCTAAAGCTAAACTTGCACCAAAAGGTTATGGTCACTGTTTGGTGGTCTGCTGCCAGTCTGATCCACTACTTTCTGAATCCCGGCTAAACCAAGAAGTACGCTCAGTAAATTGATGAGATGCACCAAAAACTGCAATGCCTGCAGCTGTCATTGGTCAACAGAAAAGCCCTAATTCTTCTCCATACTAATGCCTCACCACACATTGCACAATACTTCAAAAGGCCAATGAATTGGGCTACAAAATTTTGCTTCATTCACAATATTCACCTGACCTCTCTCCAACCAACTACGATTTTTTCAAGCATCTCGGCAACTTTTTGCAGGGAAAACGCTTCCACAACCAGCAGAATGCAGAAAACTCTTTCAAAGAGTTGGTCAAATCCTGAATCATGGATTTTTATGCAACAGGAATAAAGAAACTTATTTCTCATTGGCAAAAATGTGTTGACTGTAATGATTCCTGTTTTGATTAAGATGTGTTTGAGCCTAGTTATGATTTAAAATTCATAGTCTGAAACTAGGATTTTTTCACCATATTAATAAAAGCCTTCTTTTTTAAACCCGAGACCCTCAAGAAAGCCACCATTTTCAACAAGTTGAAAAATGGGGAAGAGAAGGAGAGAAGAGAAAGGAGAAATCAAAGGAATAAAAGGAAGACTGTATGAAGAAAGACCTAACAACTACCAAGTGGGACTAGTTGATAGTAAACAGATTGGAATGCTAGTAAATTGTTTTTAAGATAATAATGTACTAATACCTCAGCCTAAAGAGTTCAAGTTCTCAACTTCTATAATTATGAATCATTCAATTCCCTATTCTCTCTACATGCATTGCAAATACTCATAATGTCTGATGCAGACAAAATTTTACATTGCCATGGACCATTTAGTTGTGCCTTACATTCTTTTCTTTTCATGTGCTGTTAAAAAATTAATTGGTATATAATATATGTTTAGGGGCATATGAGGAAGTAACATTTCTCTTTGATCTGTAGGTTGCAAGGCCCAGAAGAACTACATCTGAATCACAAACCACATGGCAAGGATTCCAGAACACATGGAGATCCTGTGTTTTGGTAGGCCAGAGTAAGTCAGTGAGACTTTGTCTTAGTTTTGCTTGGAAAAGTATTTTCTAATTGTGAGATGAATTGAAAAGTGAATACTTGGTAGCCAGAACACAGATATAGAGACATATGTGCTGACTGAACCAATTTTCTATTTCTAGGAAACTAGCTAAATTATATTTCTCAGATCTCATTTTTTCTTTCTTCATAGAGTCATATTATTGATTTTTAACCTTAATAGTGAGCTAAATGATAAACGTGATATGTCTCTTCAAACCCTACCAACCTCACCTATATATGTCTCTCTCACCTTTATGTTGACTGAAAGACATCAGTGCTTTTTGTTTTTAATCAAAATGTTTAATATGATGGAAACTTGGTTCTTTAGTCATTCATTAGAAAGGAGAAACTGAACTGCTTTGGGCTGTGGCAGGAGCAAGAAATCCAGTGAGATTTTAAAATTGTTCATTAGACTACTTAGTTTACAGTGATAAAAAGTAAATCTAATATTGGCATAGGATTCTTACAAAAGGCAATTCATGGAAACATAAAGCAGGCTTCATTACTGAAAATCCATCTATACACTATCAAAGAATTTGGGAGAAAACTCATCTATGATAACATGAAAGTTAGAATATATGACTACTAAACTTGTATTTCTAAGGAAATAATTTGAAAAACAGAATTTTAGTAATGTGTACTGGTTTTTACCGGTCACATTTGACAATGTTAAATCCAAAGCATACAAGCTTCAGAGAGAAATGGCCAGTTCTGCAAGTAGAAATGAAGCAAATGAAAAGGGTCTAGAAGTTTTCAATGTCCGAAAATTGAATGAGACAAATGTTTCTAGAGCTCTGTGAAAGATAAGATGGAAAGGCTCTCAGCTACATAGCCCTCACAATATTTTTCAGCTGATCAAAATGATTCCTCTTTTTGGCACGAAACAGATCAAATATATGGCTTTCCCACCCTTTATTCCATCTGGCTTCAGACATTAAATATTGTTGTATATTGCCATTAAATTGAGGGAGAAGGGAATGAAAAGTCAAGGAAATAACGTAATTTTGCAAAATATCTAGTAAAGATCTTTAGATGGAGTTGATGTCTCAAGGAAGTTAAACAGATGAATATAAAAGATTTTGAAACAACTAATTGCTAGAGAAACCACAAGCCCAAACTAAAAAGCATGTGATTATCCAGCAACCCTTAAAACATCCTTTAGGCAAGTAGAATGTTATGAAAACCATGCATTCTTTAAGGAGCACCAACTAAATACCTTCAAATATGACAAAGGACGATATTAGTGAAGCAGAACTTTACAGAGAGTAGTATGCTTATTGAAGCTAATATTTGGTATTGGAAGGGAAAGAGTATATAATTGTTAATTCATACTTCATTTCTAGATCATAAGAAATGCATCCAAAACTGATCAAAAGAACTTTACACATGAGTTGAGAATCAATCAATCTATTTATCTATCTGTATCAATCATCTATTTTCTCTGTTCAGTATCTGTGTATATCCTGATCAACATTTATACCTTTACAACTTTTGTTTTTTCAGCCATAACTCAGGGAAAATAAGTGTGTGTAAATATAATCCTTTAATGATGACGATATAATTCTGTCAGTGTTTCATACACAATAAGCTTGAGAACTAGAAACTTCACCCAATGCCATCTCATAAAGAAAATATATTCATAAAAATGTTAATTAAATTATGTTAATTACTAATTATCTATTTTGGGGAGAAAATTCAGTTACTGGGGAGAAAATTTAGTTACATTAGAGATGAACTGGCATTATTGAAAATATTAATTAATAAAATAATTTAAAATATCAGGCATTCATTTGAATAACCTAGAAATATATTGAAAATATCTCTCATGTCTACTGAGACCTTGTTTTTTCCCACTGGGCAGGCATAAGGAAAATTAACTCCTGTTCCAAATTAGGATCACCATTATTAATACACATGGTAAAACTCAATAGCCTATATGGATACAAATTTAAGTTCTTGTCCACAAATTTAAGTTCTTGTTCCATGGTTTGTGCTTGTATTCAAGTTGTCCTGCCTATCTTCAGTAAACGTCATGTTATTTCTCTTTCAGTTTTTTTCATGTTTACTATATTATACTTCCTCTATATATTCCTATTTCAGTTTCCCATAAAGCCTGAACTGAGAGCATGATGAGTAGTGCCAATGATGCATTCATGTTTCGAAACATTTCACCTTGGTGAGTTTTGGAATTGTTACATAACAGTAATAAGAGGCAAAACCTAGAGAGCAAAAATTGCTCAAAAACTGCAAAAAATATTTTATTTCATGAGGGAACTAATTTGCTTGCCCTCTCCTTCTCAGTGTTGAGTGGATCAAGATGGGTATCCTTAGTTATACTGATGTAATTTGAACAAAATTGGGTTGAATGTCTGCAGATAAGAATTTCGTATTTTAAATCAATCTTGCTCCTCAATGCAAATATTTTACACTGAAAGAAACATTTCTCTCCTTTCCATTTACATTCTTATTTTTTCTAATTTAAAAATGTATACCTAAAGATAGAAGGTATATATATATATATATATATATATATATATATATATATACACACACACACACATACACACACACACACATAAAAATCCTTGTCCACATTTTATATATACATATATGTATTTGTTTATACATATGTAAAATCTCTCATAATCTTTCGTATTCACCCATAATTGAAGTTAAAATGTCTTACTATTTTTGAGACAGAGTCTCTCTCTGTGGCCCAGGCTGGAGTGTAGTGGTGCAATCTCAGCTCACCACTACCTCTGCCTCCTGGGTTCAAGCGATTCTCCTGCCTCAGTCTCCAGAGTAGCTGGGACTACAGGCACACAACTCCTGTGGCAGCCTCCTGAGTTGCTAGGATTACAGGCACACACCATCATGCCTGGGTAATTTTTCTATTTTTAGGAAAGATGGTGTTTCACCATGTTGACCAGACCTCAGGTGATCCACCCACCTCAGCCTCCCAAACTGCTGGATTACAGGTGTGAGCCACTGTGTCTGGCCTAAAGTGTCATTATTAATAGTTAAAACTAGCAGCATTCTTAGTCATAACATGCATCAGTCCCCCTTTTTTCTTATCTATAAGAGATTATATGATTTGCCATTGAATTAACCTTTAGTCTAATACTCTTTGAGTTGAACAGCACCTCCCTAATTATACCTTGCAATATCTGCATGACACGGTATGGATGAGAATATTTTCTAATATATGAAAATAATTTCAATGTTGTTCTTTAAATGTGTATGAGAGCATATGTCTGCATTGAAATCACAATGACAATGTCATTATGAAATCTAGGTTTAATTAAATCACACACACCGTGAGAATATAGCTCTACACTTACATTTCTGCAGCATGAGCTACTTGAGTGAAAAGAGCCATGTGCAAAATTGGTAAGTACATTATAATGCTGATTGTGGGAAAAGTATATTAGATTGATGAAAACTTGCATTAGAGATATGATCATCATTTGAAAGCACCAAAGATTAATTATACATTTAATAGGCATTTTTTTATGGAATAAGGGTAATCCAAATTGAAAATCTTTAGCGATGCTGTAGTATTAATTTATAGGCAAATCCAATCATAATTTATAATTATAAAAAATTCAAGTGTTAAGAAATTTAAAAAATTTAATATGAGAAATTTAACACATTTAAGAATGGGTCGTATAAAAAGGGTATATTTTACTCATTCTGAAATAAAGCACCCTGCCCTTCAATCCACATACAGTTTAAAAAATAAAAGTATGCAAATGGGAAGCAATATATTTATCTTGAGAAAGGTAAAGTTTTAAAATATAATCAAGCTGAAATATTACAAAATGAGTTCTACTGCAACAATATTTTAGGATAATAACAGAGATGTCAGTTAAGCAATTTGCAAATCGTATATTTCCCTGCTGTGTTTGCAAGATTACCTTGTGAATCATCAGGATCCATAACTTTAAAGGCTTTTTATTTACATTCCCCTGAAATGCAAGGCCAAAAAGGACATTGCAGATAAGACAAACAACATGATGATCTAGTAGCTACAGTACCAATAAAAAATAAATAAATAGTTCTCTTCTTCCAAAAGGCTGAAGCTGACACTTCTCTTTCACAACCAGTAATTCTTGACAAATATATAGACTCTCTATACAGATTACATTGGAAAAGCATTTTTACTGAGGCTTATTCATGTATTTATATCCAAAGTGATGTTGGAAGCTAAAGGTAGGATGAGAGGGCGTCTTTATGTCATTTTCTAGACTTTTAATAATCTTCCATTCCCATATTTTTGGACTCACTCTATTTCCTTTTGCAACTCTAATCAAATAGAATTTTATTTTCTTTATATTGAAACATATTTTTACTAGTATTACTGCATTACTTTTATCTTCATCTCTTGTACTTTTACCAAGCAGGTCTACTTTCTGCTGATAAAAATAGATAACTAATATTTATCCTGCACTTTATATGTGCCAGAAAGTTTTCTAAGTGATTTTAGATCTTTAGATGCATCAATTCATTAATCCTAAAACTAAGTCTAGAAGATGATTTTATTATCATTTACAAATGAGAAAAATTTCTGAGGGGTTAAGCAACCCCTTAAAGTCATTTGCTTTATATTAATTGATCTGAAATTCAAACCTACTCAGTGTGGCTGCTTTTGTGTGTCTGCCTTTCTTATTCGTCCTTTTCTTTTCTTCCAGAATGTTCTTAGCTCAACTGTGTATGTGGCCTCTAACAGCCATGGTTCCATCTTATAAGATCAAACTTTCAGGTCACAGTTGATAAAACCTGTGTGGCTATCTGCACAAACTGATTTTCTTTACTGGTTAAAGGAAGCCTATGTACATGCGCACGTGTGTGTGTGTGTGTGTGTGTGTGAAGGCATGCATGTTGTAAGCAAAAAACTACAGAGAGCTGGCCTAAACAAAGAAAGTAAGGCTGATACAAAAGCAGAACCAGAGATAAGATGGTAAGAAGAGCAAAATATAGTACCTATATTTTTACTGGTTCTGGAAACAGTGCAGCCTTCACGTAATCTCACTCCCTGTCTTTCTCTTCCTCCAAACCACACACAATTTAACTTGAAGCAACCATATTTGTACTAAAGTAAAGATTAAATTGCAATTTAGGTTAATCCAGTTAATCTCTATATGGCTATAAAACATAATTGTAGGGTCTGAAGCTTCAGTAATCAACCATAGGACTAAGAAGTACCAAAAGTAAGTTTAAAAATAAAGACTAAAAAATATGCAAATAGAGAACAAATGTGAGAATCAGAAAACACAGGTGGCTCTCTAATTTTTTTCTTATGCTCCTTTCCGGGTCACTAGCACCTTGCTATATTTCTGTGGACACAATTGTAGCCTAAAAGTGTTGGTAATCTCTATTTGTTTTGCTTCATATATATATCTATATATATATAGATATATATAGATATATATATGAAGCAAAACAAATATAGACATATATATAATATGAGTTATATAATATATAATATGTATACATATATATAGTCATATGATTACATCAAACATTAAAATACACTATTTTTTCATCTGAAAGATAATAAAAATTATATTTTCTCAATGGATATTGTGGTAATGTGATAAATTAAAGAAAGAAATAAAATGCCTAGCAAAAAGCAAAGATTTAGAATATATCTGCTTCTGCAAATCTGGTTCTTGTCACTCTATTTCTTTCCTTCCCAATTTTATTTATTTATTACTGTGAATTGTTATAATAGTGTGGCCTATACCATTGTTTTAACATCTGTATTTTTTCTTTTACTTTATAAATTGAAACAATTTTAGACATAAAATAGTTCCAAAAATAGCACAAAAACTTTTTGTATGCCCTTCACCCAAAGTCTCCAATGTTTACATCGAACATAGTTATAGCGTAGTACAATTAGCAAATCCAGGAAATTAATTTTGCTATGATAGTATTAATTAATCTATAGGCCCTATTCTATTTTTATTAATTATCCTACCAATGCCTTTTTCTTTATCTAAGTCCAATTCAGTATCCCAGATTATATTTGTCATGTATTTCCAATCTTCAATACAGGAGAGCTTCTCATTTTTTTAAATGACTGGTGTATTGAAACGGTACTGGTTAATTATTTTGTAGAATTTCTTCTATTTTATATTTGCCTTTTTCATAATTAATCTAAAGTTGTGCATTTTTGATAATTTTAAGACAGAAGTAATTTAATGCCTTCCCAGTATATCATATCAGAAGGTACGTGGCACCTATTTGTCCCAATACCGGTCATGTTAACCTAGATTAATTTTGTTCAGATAAGTTCTGCCAGGTCACTTCACTGTAATGACTTTTGTTTTTGCATTCAGTAAATACTTTGTGTGAAGATAGTTTAAGGCTTTGAAAATATCATATCTAATCACATTTTCTCAAAAATATTAATTAGTATTAGCATCTACTATGCTTCTTGCTCATGGAAGTTATTACTATAGTGATTGATAAAGATAATTTTCTATTTTCTCTGTTTTTCTACATTTCTTTATTGGAATTCTACTGTAATAAAAAGTGATCTCTTCTACCCAATGTACTCATTTACTCAATTGTTAATCATATCATTATGAAATAATGTATTTATTTTATCATCTAGTTAATAATTCATTATTGTTGTTCCTAAAATTTTTCTGTATTTGGCCAATGGGAGAGCTTTCAAGTTAAATTCTGTATTTTAGATAAGCCAACACCATTTGAATATGAAATGCCTTAATTTCTGACACTACAAGTGTTTCAGGTATATCCCGTGCTTTCATGCTCTAGCTGTGGCATTCATATATTTTTAAGAGTTCTATTTCATTTCATTGGAGGAATGATATTTTTGTTTGTTCCACTTGCTTTTGGGGTCTTAGTGATAACTTCTTTGCCTGGGCCAATTTCCAGACTAGTTTTTCCTAGGTTATCTTCTAGGATTGCTTTTTCTAATTCTGTGAAAAAAATGATGTTCATATTTTGATACAAATTGCATTGAATCTGTGGATTACTCCGAGTAGCATGGTCATTTTCACAATATTAATTCTTCCAACTCATAAGCCTGGAATGTGTTTCCATTTGTATGTGATAACTATGATTTCTTTCAGCAGTGTTTTGTAGTTCTCCTTATAGAAGTCTTTCACCTCCTTGGTTAAGCTTATCCTGTAAAAAAGTCTTGAAAGCTCTCATGGATAGCAAATTCCCAAAGTTCTTGTATATTGAAATTTGTTTTGCATAGCCTCAATACCTAAGAAAGAACTTAACCGGATACTAAAATTTTTTTCAAAAATACTTGTCCAATGTTAGTTTGTATGGTTATTTAAAAAAACAAAATCTCATGCAATCCAACTTTTTGAAATGTATTTTGTGGTTCTGTGGATTTAACTATTGTTGTTGTTTATTTTAGGTTTTTTTTTTAGAAGAGTTTTTTTTCTTTGCTTTATCATATTACCTTTTGTAAAAAAAAAAAAAAATGGGAAAAGCCTTCAGGTTTATATTTCTGGGTTAATTTTCCCTGGTGCCTGGCAAGCCTTTTCAACATATAGATTCCGGTATTCCTCCATTTTGGGAAACTTTTCTTGAATTTTTTTTTGTAAATATTTTTTAAAGTACTTCAATTATAGAGATGTTATTTATTCTCCATTTTCCATTTCTGTTACTTTCATTAGATACATTTTTCTTCTCTCTTTGTATCATTTTCATTCTGCCAGTTATTTTCTTACTTTTATAAATTCCCCTTATTAAATTTTCAATTGAATATATTTTCCTTGATTTCATTGTATTTTTTGACTATTTTCCACTTATATAACCAGTTCTTTAATTTACTCCTCAGGAAGATATACCATATGCCTATACCTTTAGTTGAGTATATTTAATTCAGATTGAAGTGTTGTCTTTCAGTTTCCGTGCTTGTGAAAAACATTTTCACCACTTTAAATAATTTGGATATTATTTTCCAATTGATTTTCATATTATATGTAAATTTATTTTTCTACTTTGTTTGATGGTGGAAAAAGTACTAAAGTAGTTTGTAAGATTTCTAGGTCAACAGCCACTCTCTTTTTCTCAGTACAGCACAGTGTAGATTCCTTAGTAGATTTTTATATTTTACTATTTATTTATTTGGTGCTGATTGACAGACACATATTCTCTTACTTTTGCTATTTCTTGCCTGGAAAGAGCTACATTTTTTCTCCTTTTCTTCTTCATCACACAATTGCCTTTTGCTTCCTTTCTACTATGTTGTTCCCTAAAGCTATACACTTCAAAACTGCCTCTTTTACGCATTTGTAAATCCCTTCCCTTAAACCATTCTTGTATATACCAAAACACCTTATTTTAGTATTTTCAGGCATAAGGTGGACCTTTTCTTTGTAGTAGTGATCTTATTTCTTACACTTAAGTTTCCTCCAGTTCCTTTTTTCTTTCTTCTTTCATGGTGTTTATTGGCTTGGCTCCCCTACCCTCTGCCCCCAACACAAACTTGCCATAAAATGCATGGCTGTGTCATTTCTCCCTATATCTTTAGTGTTGACTCTTTTGTTACTAATAGTTGTTTGATGTTGGAAAGTGTTTTTGAATTATGCTGTAGGTGGGTGTGATGGTTAAGAGTGATTGTCAACTTGACTGGATTGAAGGATGCACAATATTGATCCTGGGTGTGTGGTGAGGATGTTGCCAAAGGAGATGATTAATATTTGAGTCAGTGGGCTGGGAAATGCAGACCCACCCTTAATCTGGATGGGCACCATCTAATCAGCTGCCAGTGAGGTCAAAATATAAAGCAGGCAGAAAAATGTAAAAAGACTAGACTGGCCTAATCTCCCAGGCTACATCTTTCTCCCATGCTGTATGCTTTCTGACCTTGAACATAGGACTCCAAGTTCTTCATCTATGGGACTTGGGCTGGCTTCTTTTCTCCTCAGCTTGCAGATGGCCTGTTGTGAGACTCTGTGATCATGTGTGTTAATATTCCTTAATAAAATCCTATATGTATATTGTTTATTAAGAAATATTAACTATATAGTTAATATTCTATAATATACTATATATAGTTAATATTTATAAATATTACTATTCTATAATATACTATATATAGTTTTTATATATAAACATTAACTATATATAGTATATTATAGAATATTAATATTTATAAATATTAACTATATATATTATAGAATATTAATATATAAGTATTAACTATAGTTAATATTCCATATATATTAATTATAATATATAATTATGTATATATATATATACACACACATATATATATAAATAATTATTTTTGTCCCTCTAGAGAACCCTAATACAGATTTTGGTACCAGGAATGGTTCTAGAGGAATAGAATGTTAAGGATGGAGTTCTTTCATTGGTTTTGGGGTTTCTGGAGTGGCTGCTTAATATAGTTAGACCCTAAAATGCTAGGGAGTCTACTTCTAATAGTATGGAGAACATGGAAAGTTCTTGGCATGAACTCTTTAGAGAGTTATGCAAAATAAATGCATATGACACTCCTGATTTATCACTCGTGAGAGGCAAGGAATTTAGTGACCACATGCATAATACCATTGACTACATATGGAGAACAGGAACATAATGAAGTTGTTTGGTTGCTGCTAAGTTCAGTGAACAAAGTGATGAAATAAAATGATGAAAAGAGTGAGAAAATACTAACTCTCAGCTTCAGAAGCAGATACTGAGCCTCAAATCTGCTAAGACTGCCCTGAGGGAGAGTCTTATCTCCTATAGAGAAAGAGCTGAAATTCTGGAAAATCAGACAAAAACTCTTACCATGTGAGTGGCTGACCTGCAACAGAAAGTGCATGCACAGCCTCACCAGGTGTCTACTGTTAAAGTGAGGGAATTAATTGGAAAAGAATGAGACCTGCAATATGGAATGGGGACATGTGGGAGGATCCTAATGAAATGAGGGACACTGAGCTTATAAACTCTGATGAACCTTTTTTGCCTGAAGAAACAGCTTCCCTATACCTAATAGTGGCAACATCCCCTCCCTGATCCATGCTGCCATCAGCCTTTCTACCTTTGTATGAGGAAATAAACCCCACACTGCCTAATAGTGATAGCTTCTCCTGAGGCAGTTGCCAGGAAACATAAAGTTGATTCTACTCAGGAGCTACCCCCAAAACCCCTGCTGTTTGCTTCTATATCTATATATAACTTGACTCAAGTCTCAACAGGACCCTAGAGGTGAAGTTGACAGTGTGACCCATGAGGAGGTGCGCTACACTTGGAAAGAACTGTTTGAGTTTTCTCATTTATATAGCAGAAAACTGGAGAACAGGCATGGGAATGGAATTAAGGGTGTGGGATAATGATGGAGGGAACATAGAGTTCAGTCAGGCTAAATGTATTGATTTGGGTCCACTTAGTATGGATTCTATATTTAATGTTGCAGCTTGGGGAGTTAAAAAAAAAAAAAGCCCTGTAGTAGTTTATTTGCTTGGTTAGTTGAAATATGGATTAAAAGATGGCCCACTGTGAGAGAGCTGGATATGCCGGATTTCCATTGTATTAATGTAGAGGAAGGGATCCAAAGGCTTAGGAAGATAGGGGTGGTGGAGTGGATTAGTCACCTTAGACCTGCTCATACCAGCTGGAAGGGTCCAGAAGATATATCCTTAACCAATGCTTTGTAAAATATATTTGTGAGGGCAGCACCTGCATCTTTGAAGAGCCCTGTAATTGCTCTTCTCTATATGTCAGATCTAACAGTGGGACCACAGTCACTCAACTACAAAATTTAAATACCGTTGGAATAATTTGATCCAAGGTAGCAGGAGCCACATGGCAGCACTCAACGATCAAAGGAAAGGTGGATGTAGCTACGGTAATGGACAGCAAAGACAAAACAGCAATCAGAATAGTCTGACTGGCTAAAATATTTTACAAGAGCTTTTGCTATAAAAAGAATGGTTAAATTATACATGATTAAAAAAAGCAAGTGTAATGCATTTTTTCACCGTGTTGCATAAAATAATAGCATACATTATAAACAGAGGCATCAGCTTCAAAAAATTGTCTAATTAACAAATTACATATATTTTGTTCAAAATTGTGCAAGTTAATTATAATTTACTACTACTAAGAATAGTTTTTACTGCAAAGATCACTAAGCAAACTCATTTTGTTTTGCTATAATTTTTATGTTACTTACAGATTTATTTAGGGAAAGATATCAGTAGATACTACAGTTATGTAAAAGTAGAAGCAATTAGAGTACACTCTAAACTTCTTTGCAATTCTTTTTTTCCAGAATGTAGTCATAACTACTCAGCAGCAGAAAAAAGGTTTCAAGAATTCTCATTTTATTATTTCAAGTGGTATTTAAATGCATGATTTCAGAGTAATCATCCAAATATCTACCTGGCCTTGAAAACTGTTTTTAATTATAAGTTTCATTTTTCATTAACTTTATGTTGGATGGTAAGGTAATTTTAACTACTTTTTGGTCCCTGCAATTATTAAGCAATTTTTCCAGTTAAAGGGGTTAAAAAACCAATTGGATAAGATGCACATTTTTGCTTTGGAAGCAACTAGATAATTTCTCTAAAGGAAACTAATTCATCATATCTCTTGACTAACAAAGTCTTGGGAGCATATTCACTATAACCAAGAATAACTAAGCATAGTTTCACTGATGTTATTTGAGCGTATTTCCCTCCAGAGACTAAGAGTTAAGTGTAGAAAAAGGTCTTATTTTTCAATTTTTTTTCTTAGCCAGCAAATACCAAATAAAGGTATTATTAATGAAGAAGGTTAATGATTTTTAATAAGTTCACATAAAAATATCTAAAATTTACATTGTCAATAATTTGGACTTAATTATAGATTCTCAGAAGTCTTTAATTCCTTGCCTTTTTTTTTTTTGTTGCTTCTAGAAAATATTGCATTACATCATTGCAGATTAACATACACAATGACTCTGGATTGTCCCTTAGCTATGTAATAGAGTGTTGATGACACAATACAAAGAAATAGTTATTTTATAAGCTTATATTTAAAATAACCCATTACACATTACAAGCGCTTTGGGATTGTGATGAAATTATGTAAAATATAAGGGTTGGCAATATTGTCATTTCTGATTAGGTCAGAAGTTCTGTGGAAAGTACAAGAGAGAAAAAGGAAGACTAAAAAGTAGATATATAGATATCTTATTAATTCATTTCTGTATAACAAGACCCTTATTTTGAAACATTACTTTATAGCTTAACATATATCTTCTTGACCAGAGTAGTAGGCATTTATGATATACATAAACATACACAGACAGTAAATACACTATATTAAAGGAAGATAATAAATACACAGAGATCTTTATTAGAAACTTCCAGAGTATTACTGAATTCGTTGCAAAAATCTACACTCCCATTATCAATGTATTAGCATTTTCTTTTCCTCACATCCTTATCACGTTGGCCTTATCAGATTTTTTTCCAAATATGCCATTCATACAGCCACAAATATCATTTAAAAAAATTTTTTTTACTTCTTTTTATGCATTTACTACTGCGGTTGAGCAGATACTCTTATGTTTTTATACTATTTAATTTAGCTTTCAGTAGATTTACTGTTTACTGTTTTCATCCTTGAACATTTTGCAGTGATTAGTTTCTCCTTACAGGTAAATTGTGGCTACTCACATATTATTTATGAATTTAGGGGTTTTTAAATTTTGAATAAAATGCTTCTGTTAGTTATATAAATTACAAATGTCTGCTCTTAGGCTGTAGTTTGTATGTTAACTGTATTTTTTATAATTTTATTAGAAACATTTTAAAATATCAATAAAGTCCATGCAGTAGTTTCATTTTTTAATTTATGATTTTCCACCATAGAATCAAGACTACAATTTCTTATAGAATTTACATGTGGCTTTTCATATATACTATAAGGAATCAATTCTGTAAATATGAAATATATTTTTATGTTGCAATACAATTTTTTAATGTCAAGATTAAAATACCTATGCATCAGTTATCAGTGAGTTGCTCCACATCCTCACCAGCATTTGATATTGTCAGTCTTTTGGATTTTGGCCATTATAAGTGTAATGATGTGTCGTTTTAGTTTGCAATTTTAATGATGCATAATTTTGAACATCTTTCCATATGCTTATCATCTATATATCTTTGCTGAGATGTCTGTTCAAGTTTTCTGTCAATTTTTTAAATTGGGTTGTTCATTTTCTTACTGTTTAGTTTTAAAGTGTCTTTTATATAGTTTCAGTAACAATCCCTTTTCAGATTTGCCTTTTGCAAATATTTTGTCCCAGTTTATAGCTGGCCTTCCCATTCTCTTCACATTTTCTTTGGCTGTGCAGATTTTAATGTAAATAAAGTCCAGTTTATCAATTACTTTTTTCACTGGTTGTTCCTCTGATGTTTTACCTAAAACAGTATTGCCATACCCCAGGTCCTCTAAGTGTTCTCCCAAATTATCTTACAGGACTTTACAGTTTTGCATTTTAGATTTAGGTCTATGTTCCATTTTGAATTAATTTTTTCAACATATGTTTGTGTCTAGATTCATTTTACTTTTGTTTGTTGATGTCCAGTTTTACCAGCACATTTGTTGAAAAAAACTATCAATGTTTTACTGCATTTCCTTGTTCCTTTGTCAAAGATGAGTTAACTCTAATTATGTCTGTTTATTTCTGGGCTCTTCTCTGTTCCATTGATTTATTTGTCTTTTTATTTTAATTTTTTTGTCAGCATCTCATTGTCTTAACAGTGCAGTTTTACATTAGGTCTTGAAATCTTATAGTGTCAATCTTCAATCTTCTGACTTTGCTTTTCTTTCTCAATAATAAGTTGGCTATTCTGGGTCATTGACCTCTCTATATAAATTATATAACCAACTTGTCTACATATGCAAAATAACTTGCTAAATTTTTTGGAATTGTGTTGAATATAGAAATGGAATTGGTAAAAACTGACATCTTGACAAAATTGAGTCCTCCTATCCAAGAACATGGAATATCTCTCCATTATTTTAGGTGTTTTTATTATCTTTTATCAGAATTTTGTAGTTTTTCTCATCAGAATCTTGTAAAAATATTTGTTAGTTTTTATATCTATTTCACTTTTGAAGATGCTAATGTAAATGATGATATATATATATATTTTTTTTTTTTTGACAGAGTCTTGCTCTGTTGCTAGACTGCAGTGCAGTGGCGCAATCTCAGCTCATTGCAACCTCCGCGTCTCCTGGGTTCAAGCAATTCCCCTGCCTCAGCCTCCTGAGTAGCTGGGACTACAGGAGCATGCCACCATGTCCAGCTAATTTTTTGTATTTTAGTAGAGATGGGGTTTCACCATGTTGGCCAGGATGGTCTCCATCTCCTGACCTCCTGATCCTCCTGCCTCGGCCTCCCAAAGTGCTAGGATTACAGGTGTGAGCCACCATGTCCAGCCATGTTTTTAATTTCAAATTGCACTTGTTCATAGTTGGTATACCACAATTGACTTTTGTGCATATTATCCTAATATCCTTCAACCTTGCTATAATAACCATTATTTTTATGAGTTTTTATAATTGATTCTTTTGTATAGTATTTTCTAGATGGATGATCAAGTAATTGGCATACAAGGACAGTTTTATTTCTTCCTTCCCAATCAGTATACCTCTTCTTGTCTCCTCCTGTCCAGTTGTATTACCTAGGACTTTCAGAACAATGTTGAATTGCAGTAGGGAGAGGACACATGCTTATCTTGTTCCTGATCTTACCTGAAAAGCTTCTACGTTCTTACCTTCAAATATGTTATTTCTATGTTTTTGTAGACCTTCATTATGATGTTGAAGAATATTTCTAGTTTGCTGAGAATTTTTATAATGAATATATATTGGATATTTTATATGCTTTTTTCACATCTTTTGATCGCATAGTTGTTCTTTAGCCTGTTGATATGATGGATTACATTAAATTGATTTTCAAATGTTGAACCAGCCTTACATGTTTAGAATAAATCCAACTTGGTTGTGAATAATTCTTTTTATACATTATTAGTTTGCTAATATTTTGATGAAGACTTGAAGTCTATTGAATTTACGTTAATGAAATATATTGGTCTGCCATCTGTTTTTCTTTTTTTATTTTCTCAGAATGTTTTTATTTGATCTTGGTATTAATGTAATGCTGGCCTCATAGAATAAATTAGGAAGTATTCTCTCTCCTTCTATATCCTGAAAAACGACTGTAAAGATTTGGTAAAATTTCTCAGTGAAGTGTTTGATTAAATTCACCACTGAATCCATCTGGGTTCGGTGCTTTCTCTTTTGAAAGATTATTTATTATTGATTCAATTTTTAAAATTGATATAAGCATATTCACGGTGACTATTTCTTCTTATATGTTTTGTTATGTTGTGTCTTTTGCATAATTAGTACATTTCATGTAGGTTATCAAATTTGTGGGCACAAATTTGTTCATAATATGTCTTTACTACCCTTTTAATGTCTATGGAATCTAGAATGATGTCCTATATTTTATTTCTGATACTAGAAGTTTGTGTCTTTTTTTTCCTTGCCTAGAAGTTGATCAATTTAATTGATCTTTTAAAAAAATGCTTTTTGTTAAAAAAAATTCTCTATTAATTTTCTGTTTTCAATTTCATTGATTTCTGCTCTTATTTGCTTTAGTTCTTGTCTACCACTTACTTTGGACATTTGTTTTTTTATCTAGTTATCTAAGGGGGAAGTTTAGATTATTGATTTTAGATCTATCTTCTATTGCAATATTTGCATTCAATGCTATCAGTTTTTCTCTAACCACTAATGTCATTGGATCCCACAAATTTTTATAAATTGTATTTTCCATTCCGTGTAGTTCAAAATACTTTTTTTTCTTAAAATTTCCACTTTGTCTCATGTATTATTTAGAAGAACATCCTTTGTTCTTTAAGTATTTGGGGTTTTTTTTTTCAGTTATTTTTCTGTTATTGATTTCTGGTTAAATTCCTTTGCGTTCTGAGAGCAGAGAAAGTATGACTTGCAATCCTTAAAATCTGTTAAGGAGTCTTTTATGGCCAATAATATGGTCCATCTTGTTTCATGTACCTTGTGAGCTTGAGAAGAATGTGCAAACTGCTGTAATTGGGTAAAGTAAGCTGTGGATGTCAATTATATTTAGCTTATTGACAGTGCTGTTTAGTCAATGAAGTCCTACTGAAGTTTTGGCTGCTGGATTTGTCCATTTGTGATAGAGGGCTGTTAAAATCTTCAACTACTGTAGTGGATTTATTTATTTCTCTTCACAGTTCTATTAGTTTTTGCCTCAAACATTTTGATGCTTTTCTGACACATACATTAGGAATATTTATGTCTTCTTGGACAGTTGACTTTTTTATCATTATTTCATACCCTTCTTTATGTCTGTTATAGTTCCATGATCTGAAGTCCTCGCTGTTTGAAATTTATGTACTCTTCCTTTCTTTTGACTGTGTTATTATGTCATTCTCCATCTCTTAACCTTTAATCTATATGCCTTTATATTTAATGTGTCTTTCTCATAGGTAACATATAGTTTGGTATTGTTTTATAACTCACTATAACAATGTCTGTCTTTTAATTGGTATATTTAGAACATTGATCTTCACAGCAATTATTACATAAATATTCATGTTCTGTTTCTTTATTTATATGAAAGTATATTCTGATTTCCAGTGTGATGTTCTTTTTGACTTATGGGTTAAGAGTTTATTTAATTTTCAGATATTTATGAATCTAAATTTTCTTTTTTGTTTTCTAATATATTTCTACTGTTTTCAGAGAATACACATTTTATAATCTAAATACTTTTAAATTTGTTTAGGAATTTTTTGTGTTTGGCCTAATGTGTTGTGTCTTCTGAAAATACTGCATACATGTTTTAGAAGAATGTTTATTTTGGATGAAGAGTGTTACAGTTATCTGCTAAGGCTAGTTTGTTTATAGTGTTGTTCAAATATCCTACTTGCTTGCTGAACCTCTGTCTAGTTGCCATATCCAATACTGTAAATCAAGTATTAAACTATCCAAGTATTATTGCTCAAGTATCTATCTACATAGTTAATTCTGTCTGGTTTTGCGTCATGTATTTTGCAATTCTGTTTTTAGGTTCATGTATATTTATAATTGTTATATGTTTCTAATGAACTGACCCTGTTACAATTAAAATGTCTTATTTGTCTCTATAACAAATTTTTCAAAGGGATAATTTCTCCCAAAATTATGATTGTCATTTCAGCTACCTTTGGTTGCTTACTTCATGGTAACAATTAGCATAAATGAATTTTCTTCCTGATATTCAGTCATTGACTCTATAGTAATCTTCCAGTGAAGTTACATAATTTTTAGCCTATTTTTTTTCTTGTTTATTATGCTATTTTGGCCATTTAATTGGAGCACTGAAACCATTTATATCTAATATAATCATCAATAAGTTAAAGTACATGTTTTCATTTTGCTATTTATTTTCATATTTTGTGGACTTTTAATTTTTATTCTCTTATTGTATTTTTATATTATGCAGATATCTTCAAATGTACCATTCCGATTCTCTTTTTAAAATATTTTGAGTTATTATGTTTAATTTTTCCTTGGAAATTATAATTAGAACCATAAGTTAAAATAATCTTGTTTTGATTTCTACTTATTTAATTATAATTAGCAAAACACATTGCTCTAGGACATGTCCACTCCCTCCTCCTTTCTATGTGCTATAACGTCATAAAACTACATATACTTTTATAAATTATAAGGCTGTTAACACTAGTTTTATAATTATTATTTTATGTAGTTTTCCTTTAAAGTAGATAAGAAAATGAATAGGTATTAAATATATTTATACTGCCTTTTATATTTATTTATATATTTGTTACCTTTACTTGCTCCTCATATATTTTCCGGGAAATTTTAGTAACCATCCAACATCATTTTATTTAGCTTGAAGGACTTTCTTTAGTATAATTTCTAAGGCAGTAACCTAGGATTTCTCCTTCTTTTCTAGTTCAGTTTTCTATTTATAACAATAACAAAAATAATGTCACAAAGACTTAACATTTCTTAACACTCCTTCATATATTTGAAGTAGGAGGCACAATTCTTATTCTCAGTTCACTGTATTGCTTCATTTTCCTCCACCTTCATTTCTTTACCTTTCTTAATTCTAAAATATTTTCTTATGTCTTTCAAAATAATAAAGTTTTTCCTTCTACACTTGCTTATTTTGACCCTCCTGCATTTGGACATTTCCACTGTATTTAATAGAAAACATTTTTCTAATACTTATCACATTTAGAAGCATAAGCTGTTTATATTTGTACCCCTTTTATGGGAAAATCCATATCATTTAGCCATAGACCAAATTAATGCTCATAATCTGTATAGTGCCTAGCATATTGTAAGTAATCAATACCTACTGAATTAATAAATACATTAATATAAGAGTATTTCTAGGAAAATTTGAAATAAATAATAATAGGATTTCAGTTCTGAATATCAACAGCGTAAGTTATCATAAAGTTTATTTTGTACCCCAGAACTTAAAGTATAATAAAAATAAATTTAAAAAAAGGACTATAACTCATTTAAAGTTTAAAAGTATTTAAAAGATTAACACACATATCCACAGTTTAAAATGTTATCATTGGTACTTTTAGCACTAACACTATTTTATGAGTGCCCATCATCCTTAAATGTTTCTTTTCATCCTACTGAACTCCGATGACAGAGTGGTAATTTGTTCAGATCATTAAAAATTTTATTATTTTTTTGACAAAGATGATAAAAGCAGGACAAAATAATAGAGTGTATATTTAAATCAATAATAAATTTTACATTCTTATCTAATTATTTCACTGTTGCATGCAATAATGTGGAATCGACATTGCAAAAACAGATAATCTAAGTACCAAATAAAAGCATGCATATGACCTACAGAATAATTTTTATTCCACGACTTGACTTTTTTTCTAATTTGGGCTAAATCTCTGATGATTATCAAAATAAGTAAGGTTGGTATCTATTTTGAAGGTTAGCTATTCACAGAAAATATCATTAAAAAGCAACTGTGCCCATCTGGAAAGGGACAGAAGTTCAGAAGCATAACATTCACTAGACACTGTAGCTTGCGTAATGGCCCATGAATAAATGGTTGTCTCATCAAAAGGGTGGTAAGTTTTATTGTCCAACATATTCTTGTAAAAATTATTTTAAAATTATTTTAGAATTAGGTATTTGTTCCAATCAAAATTATTCTAGTTTTTATTAAGGTATTCAGATACTATCATGATAGGATAATAAAAATAAATTAAAAGTTACTTAATGCAATTGGTATAATAAATTCAATTCAATTCTATCCAGTCCTGTTAGCATTTATTTAACAACCAAATTTGATAGATCTTGATGCTGAGGCAAAAAATAATAATTTATAATTACTGTTCTCCTATAATGTATAGTGAATAATACAGAAATAATTATCTATAGCCTAAGAAAAATTAAATTATTCTAAGTTACCACATTAGTGTTTCTTAATTGTAAGGTGAACATAGAAATGTTGCTGAAATGTAATTTTAAACTTTATGGATCTGCAGTGGTCCCTGAGGTTCTACATTTCTCAAACTTTTATACCAAGCACTAAACAATATTGTGGATATATAGCGGAAACAGGAATTAACACATATTAGGCATCAAAAAAGACTACAAAAGTTATACTCAGCTGGCCCTGATGTACAGAAGAATTTATGCTTTATTTTGTGTTGAAATAGAAAAATATCCCAATATCAATAAATTCTTTTTCTTGTTACAATTCTACCTTCTATCTGATATAAAGAGTTTACCAGAAGAGCTTGTTGCAATTTTGCTTAAATTTGTTTCTAGTAGAAACATGAGTGTACACATAACTTCTTCATGGCCTCTTTTTGTCTGCGATTTTGATTTTCTAGTGTTATTCATAAGCCCTTGGAAAAAACTCAGGCATTCTTAGATGTAATTTAGAATTACTGAGCAATCTGAACAGCAAGCTTCTACATTGGATTACATCTCCAGAGAACTCATTAAACAAGGAGAGTACAGACAATCCAGATGAGGCAATATGGGTCTACAAAGAGATGGCTTTAATTTACTCACTCAGACCATGTGGGAAAGAGAACTGAAACACAGAGTACACAGGCTCAAGTGCATTCTATGTTTCAGTAACAAATCAAGTTCTTCTGATCTCCTATCTCATGTTTTGTCCACTTCAAAAATGCGTCCCAAGTGTCTTCTCCATTCTTTTCACAAGGTGGATCTTACCAAGATCATGTGATCCTAAATCCCAGAGGATGGTTTATTTTCTTAATTATGACACAGCATTAATAGACAGAGTAGGGCTCATAATAACCATAGAAATCAGAATATTTTGCAACTCCATCTTGGCCAAGATCTCCATCTTTCTTAGATGGATTCCAGATATGTCCTTGGTTTATATCATAGGCCTCAAACAGGCACATGTAATTAGTTCCTTTGCTTCTTATTTATTTCTACTAACCCTACTACACTTTTTAAAAATTATCTTAATAAGGAGAAAAATTTAATATTTTCAAAGAGCTTTTATTGTAATGACTATTGCAGTCATTTTGTGTCTTTTCATTAAATGCAGTGGTAGCTTATAATACCAAGTGTGTGCTTATGCATTTCCTTACATATAACTATTTTTATTATGCAAATACAGACTCTTCATCTTAACTTTAGCAGACCCAAAAAAGATCTTTAAAGCTTTTCATGGAAGGTATGCTTGGAACAAATATATTCTAAAAATGGTCCCTAATCATATTCTACTGTTTTGCCAAACTTATATATATATATATATATATATATATATATATATATATATATATGAGATGGTGCTGAGATAACCTTTCACTCTGGCTCAGAAATGAACTCACTGGATTCAACTATGCTCAAACACAAAATAAGAACAAGAGCCAAGATGTAGGGGAAGTTTCCCAAAACAAAAAGCAAAAGGCACGTCTTATATCATCCTATTAAACAGGATACAAATAGAAGAAAACTCTAGTCCTTAAAAACTGGGTTTTGCTTTTTGAGAAAAATTTTACTGTCCTTATATAAGTATAGTAAACTATTAGGAGTCAAGTTTTTCTATCATTTTTATATCTATACCTTTAAATAGATCAATTAGCTGAGTCCACATGTTATATAACAAAATTCTCATCGGAGGACAAAACCTTTTGAACCTACACAACATTTGGTTACAAAATATGAAATTTGTGATTGAATATGTATGTGTGTGCATTAAATATTTCTCATGGTTGAACAATATTAATGTAGTATCTGCATCCATCATATTGCTATTAAAAATATCAGTAAAATACAAGTTGGTTTTCGTATAACAGATTCTATACATATTTTGCATATTGCAAGCAGATCTGAATGCAACATTTGTTTGTGGAAAAATTTGAAAATATTTTTGCTATAAAAATTCCTAAATGGTTAAATCTGCAAATGAAGTTAAATATACAAACAATTTTATGGTATTAGCTAACATGAAATGCTCTAAAACAGATAAATTTAAATAGAATTTTCTCTAGAGCTTATTAATCACTTTAATAAAGTTATATTTTTAATTAAACTTTAATAATAGTGAAAGTTAAGAAGATACTTTTGAAATAAAGGCAAAATTTGAAGATTTATCTTTAATCATATCTAAGACCTTTAAACTTAATTAATTTATCTTTCCTTGTGTAATTATTTGATCATTTTTATTTATAAATTATTTGACATGATGGGTTCTGGAAAAATAAAATTTTTATATCTATAATGTACTGATATGATTGTTAGATATCATTAAAAATGTTAGCATAACATTGTATTTTTGAAGTGAAATTTAAAAAATTTTTCACACCGTAAATCCTACAATGCTCACTGTTTGGTCAGCTTTATATGCTTTCAATTTAGAAAGAAATATATGTCTATAATAGTACTATGTTTTTCCTTATTATAAATAAATTATTTTATAAGTCTGTGTCAAAACTTAATACAACTTCATAAAATTTAACATGCTAATTACTCTTGGTATATTTTTGCAAATTTGTCAAAATCTGCAAATTTTTTTTATATTAACTAACCTTGGTCTTCTAAGGGATTATTTGACATAGTAGACTGTCACAGTTAACCTGTTCTTAAACTACCTTAGGATTTTATAATTGCATGAGAATTTTCAAGGGATATTGGAGTATATTTACAAGTTCATAACTTTTAATCTTTTAAAAACATGTGACTTTATTTCTTTTTAGCTTTCTAACAATTTACCATATATTTCGTTTATTTTTTTTCTTTCATTTACTTTCTTCATTTTATTAACATTTATTTGTTTAAATTTGTTGTTATGACTTTAATTTTTCTATTTCTAAGCTCCAGAGAAAAGATATCAGTCAGTGACCAGATAATTGTGGGTAGTTAAATGAGTTATTGCTGCTACTAAATACAAAGATTCCACTGCTACTCCTACAAAAGGAGAAAAAGAAGTGAATTCTATTTACCACTCCCTTGAATTAAGTATGGATTTAGTGACTTATATGACCAAAAGAATGTGAAAGTATTAACATTCTGAAACCTATGGGTCTAGGTCATAAGATACCTTCCATCCACTGCCAGGATCTCTGAGAGAAGGCAGCTACCACGTAGGAAATCCAATAGAAGATGGATATACTTTCAGTAAGCACCAAGTATCCCTGTTGAGAGATCTCATGGAAAAGAGAGAAAGGTAACTACGCGGCTTTTAGTTTTTTAGCCATCTCAGCTGAAAAATCAGATAGACGAGTGAGAATACCTAACCCAGATGAGCCTTCAGATGATTCCAAGCCCAAAAGCTATTGACCATTAGGCATGGAATGTATCAGTGAGGATCATGTATCTGAGCTCTGTTAACACACAGGGCCATGAGTGATAATAACACAGTAGAGCCACTAAGTTTTAGGGTGATTTGTTATGTACAAAATACATAAATGAAAAACGTGTTTATCATTACATATGTATTATATTTAAAATGTGTGTCACATAACAAATAGATAACATGCATTATATAAACATACATGTGTCTGTATAGAGTGATGAAAAACAGACATCAAGGCCTTAGTCCATTAAATATACATGAAAAAAATGAGATCAGACTGATAGAAAAAAATAAGAGAGAAAAGACTATAGAGGTCTTTCTCTGAGAACACATAAATATTTCAAAATAGGATGCAACATATAGTTGTAACAGAAAATACTGACTGATACTCATTTCTTCCTCTTCTATTTCTTGGTTTTCCTAGCAGTTAAGACAGGATATTATAATTTTATCACGTATTTTTCTTCATTTCTAGTCTAAATTCCTTTCTGTGGAATAAAACATATTAAAATATCTCTTTTTTAGATCTGCTAACACGTTTCTTTTTTTTCTTTTAGTTCTGCCTTTCAATAATACAGAAATTCCAGCAAATATTCAAATGAATGGAGCTCTCCCTAACCTCAGATACTTCTCTCTGTAATCCTTCTTGCCTCTCTCCTCCCTACAAGCTTTGCTTCCTTCTTTTCACCTTGGAAACCTTAATTCAAATGCCATTTCTTAGAGAAACTCTCCCTGGCTTCCACAGTCAATGACTTATACTTTAAGTACCCTGTTCTCGTCCTTTACCAAAATGACACACTTTATCTATACATGTAGTTTCATAATATCTGTAGCTTCAACTGAAATGTATAATCTGTGATGCTAGGGACTGGATGTTTATTTTTATGTTCATGACTATACACTGAGTTACTAGCACAGTGGTGAGAACATGATAGGCAATCAATATATTTATACTTGAGAGTGAAATAGCATATTTTATAGTTATCTAATGAAATGCTATTTAATTTCTTTTCAGACATACTATTATCTAGCCATATTTTATCCACTTGAATAAGATGACATTTCATGGTTATGTAACTATGATATCAAAATATCCTCTAATCTCCTTTCACAAATTGCTGGGAAAGGGAAAGTATTATTACAACATTCACTACAAATTTATATACGAAAAAAGTGAAGACCAATTTTCACTAATTTAAAACATTAGTGACAGGTTCAAGAATATATGTCATGAATTTCCTAATCTGTGGGTACTTCTGAAAAAAATCTTAACACTAATAAATTTTGTTCTTTTGATCATAGCCAAATGACAGCTGAACGAGAAATAGCTTAGAAACATATGAATAATTAGTAAGCCTTGTTTGAGGCCTGATATTTGCATTACTTTTCCTGAGTATGTGATCCTAAATGCCTGAGAATAATGTATGAAAGTAATTTTTCACTTTCTGATGAATCTGATATGGTGAGAAACAAAAAACCCGTTTACTTGACCAATTTTCAGCCAACAGCTTCTACAATCTTTTTAAAACTATCAAGAATTTTATATAGATATACATCTATATCAACCTTGTTATCTCAGTAAGGACATCAATAATTTGTTTTTCATTGACTTTAAAGACACACTTTCTATAAATTTTAACATTAGAGCCTGGAGCTTTAAAATGCTAACTTTTTCTCAGTGTTGCTTATAAAATAATCCCTTCGCAAGTAGTAGGGAAGTGGAAGAATAGGAAGTAGATTGTGCATTTGATTATTTAGAAATTTTTAAGAGTTTTTTCATGACTTGAATTAGACATAGATTATATAGACATTATATACATATATGTATGTGTATTAAGTTTTGCAATTAACAACTATGTAACAGATCAGAGAAAAAAATGCTATTTTATTTTAGAGATTTAATTACTTTCTTACTTTTTATATTAAATATACTCAACCTTGATTGCCACAATCCTATTAAAAGGCATGTTTTCCATCATTTTCCCTACTACATTAACATTTGATACATTTTTAATACATTCCATCTTTAGAAAAACTGAATCTGATGTATTTTATTAGGCTTAACTTTACAAACCAATGAATTTGCAATGTTTGTAAGTGGATTTATTTTCAGACATCTCAAGATTTTTATAACTATGTACACTATTCCTTTTTCTTGTCCTTTTAATGTGTAGAGATCTTATAACAATAGTGTCAAAATGGAAGGAGGATCCCTATTCACGAATTGTATTTTAATGTTACGCAGATACTGACTGTTATCATTTTTTTCAAAAAGAATAGTTGAGACACTGTTCTTTTCTATGTTAGTCTCCAAGGCCACACTTCTCATGCCAAACCCAAAAAATGTAAGGTATCACTGGAGAAAAAAATACATTCTAGCTGGTATACACTAAAGGCTCCCCTCATTCTTAAATTCTGCACTCTCTTGGAGATGTGTAGGGTTTAGCATAATATGTGATAAATCACAATTTCACCCTCTGCAAGTGCAGATAGTAAGATGGTTATACTTTTTAGAGACTCTGATGTGGGAGCTATTAGCCCCACTGCTGGTATAAAGCAATACAGATTGTTGTGTCCATATTAGCTTCTGCAGATTTGACTCCCCTCTCTGATCCTGGAGTAGAACAGTTATATTTCTGGAAGTTTTGGGATATTGTCAAATGCTTTATCATGTAAGGACCATTTATTCACCTTGATTTACTGAGAGGGTTTACCCTTTTTAAAATATGTTAAGTACCCCACACTTCTCAATTGTTTTAGCTTTTAAATTATTTAGACAAATATTTTAAGTAACCATTTACACACACCTGCAGTCACTGAATTAACATAAAAAGTATTTCAAAGGAAATCATAAGTTGAATGTTCCATATGTACATTAAATGCTGTCTTTAAAATAACTTGTTTATCATAGTCTGGACAAGTAAAATGACTTCAGTAAGTAAGCACATGTGAAAATATTGTAACACTTTTCTCCCCAGGTAAACTTTATTTAAAGGAGATTTTCTTGTATCACTCAGTCAATAATACATCTAAAGAATATCTCTAACAGAAAAGTATTTATAGTCATGAGTGTCAGGGTTTTTTTTTTCCTCTTAACCTTTTTTTTTTTTTTTTTTTTTTTGGTGAGAAGATTGGTCTGGGATGTGTGTGTGTGTGTGTGTGTGTGTGTGTGTGTGTGTGTGTGTATTCTACATTTTATTTTACATGACTCCTAAAAATGGCCTCAGTTTTTCTAAGTTGGCAAACACAGAAATAACCACTTTTCTGTAAAGCTACTGACCTAAAACATTACCTGTCTTTCAATATTTTGTAGGCTTGATTTACATTATTGGGTATTGATCCCTGCCTGTCTCTGGGCAGAGTAATTTTCTTGTTTGTAATAGTACCTTAAAACTGAGTCAAGTATAGCCCATGGATCATCTTGACAAATTTCTCTTGCTTTAGAAAGTACATGACTCTGGAGAAGTGAATGAGTCAGTAAGAAGAGGAACTGTGCCCCTTTCTCTCATATTTGAGCTTTCAGTTTGAGCAGACATCCTGAACTAAATTTATCATTAGAAAGACTTTTTTATCTGATAACACTGACCTGACCAAAGCTCTAGCAACTGATCTCTTGTGAGAGAGCCTAACACATTTTATGTCTGAGAATTCATTACCCCAAATCACTGAAGATCAGCGCTGACTCTTCTCTTCCTTTTCTTTTTTTTTAAAAAAAAAGGAAAAAAAAAGAATTGAACTTTTAAATGCTTAGAGGCTTAACCGTAGCTATTGTAAATGAAGCTTAAGGCCAAAGCAGAGACATAAATCAAAGACAAAGTGACATCATGTCACTAAATTAGGCTAAATTCGCCCTTATGTGAGTTTTTCTCTTTTTTCTTTCTTTACACCATAAAAGCCAAATGCATATCAACTAAGAACAGCAGGGTATCTAAACTTTGTTCTTGGGAAAAATATACACAGACCTGGATAAAAAACATTTTTAAGTCTCGATGTAGAGTTTGTGCTGATGTTCTTATGGAAGATTTCTTAACATCTATTTGCCCTTCCTCAAGCTTACATCACTGAAAGAATGTACTTTTATAGAGGCTCAAATCATCTTAAAGTTGAATGGAAATGATCTCTTTAAAGTCGGTCTTGTGCACTTGCTCTATCCTGGGTCTACCCTCTCTTCCTCACTGGAATAATGCCTGCATTTAGCAATATGTTTCACAGATAGTCGCCATTTTACACCAGTGTTATCCATTATGTGAAGCCCTGTTTGATAAAAGAAGTAAATCTGTTCAAGGAAAAGATTTATTGTATACTAGAGTGATGAATTCGGTATTGAAACTCTCAAGAGTGTTCTGTGTTTTCTAGCTATTTAGCTCATCTTTTAGAAAACAAACCGGAAATATTTAATCAACTAGCCTTTTTCTCAACAACTACTTCTCTTGGTTTAGTCAAGTCTTCAATATTGAACCTCATTTGTCAAATTGGGTCAGCATAGGTTACAAAAAAGAAGTGTGGATATTGGTTTTTATTTTTAAAAGTATGCCAAAATTTACGCAAGGAAGTTGGAGGAATAAAGATTTACTCAGAATTCAAAAATAAATCTAACCATTTAAATGTAAACAAGAAAAAAAATCAAGTATCAATAAATAAGAAAAATAAATTTACTTTTAAAATGTTATAATATCTATTCACTTATAAAATTTTATTGCATCATAGCAGTTTGTATATGTTTGTGAAACTGAGATAAAATTCTGTGTTTCATAATTAAAATATATGAAGAGAATGGTTTCTCTGAAAATGATTAATAAAATTCCAACAATAATGTATACATATAAGCACATTATTAGGCAATATAGATACAGATGTTTAGAGATAATTATTGCTCTATAAAAACTTGAAATCTAAGTGCAGTAGTAAAAATTACATTTAATATAATCAATGATCTAATAATTTCTTACATAAGGCATTATCTAACAACTTTTTAAAGAATGTATCCTATTAAAATACAAACTAAAAACAAATAAGCAAGGCATAAATACACAAATCCATAAATAAAATATAAATAAAATTAAATAATTAGAAATACGTATTAGAAGTCATACATGAGGCCGGGTGCAGTGGCTGACGCCTGTAATCCCAGCACTTTGGGAGGCCAAGGTGGGCAGATCACGAGGTCAAGAGATCGAGACCATCCTGGGCAACATGGTGAAACCCTGTTTCTACTGAAAATACAAAAATTAGCTGAGCATAGTGGCATGCGCCTGTAGTCCCAGCTACTCGGGAGGCTGAGGCAGGAGAATTGATTGAACCTGGGAGATGGAGGTTGCAGTGAGCCGAGATCGTGCCACTGCACTGCAGCCTGGTGCCTGGTGACAGAGTGAGACTCTTTTTAAAAAAAAAAAAAAAAAAAGAAGAAGTCATACATGATATTCAATTCGTTGACAATGAAGTTAATTCCTAGATTCAGTTTTATTGTCACCTATGTTCATTATAACATAATTTTCCTACTTTAACTTATGGTGTCTTGAATTTTATATACTATAATCATTTATTTAAAATCTTTTCTTTACTAAAACAGAATACAGAAACACACACAAAATATTAACATAGATTTAGCTCCTTGTTCTAATTTATACTACTTTCATTTATTAACAAAATTATACTGAACATTATTTTTTTTTTGTGAATGAGGGTCATAACACTGACATTAATAACATTAATATGCTTTTATGCAATGACATCCTTAAAGAGCTCTGACATATTTAAAATTATTTGACTCTGGGATATGTTATATCATAACAATCCATTTTTACTACAAGTATTGTGTTCTTCTTTTCTTTAGGTTTGTGTGTGTGAGTGTGAGCATGCATGTGTGTGTGTGTGTGTGTGTGTGTGCGCTTAAAATTATCAAGTGGCCTTCTAGGGATGAAGCTGTTTTGCAAATGTAAGAACAAAATGAAAATGCTTTTGAAAAACTATTGCAGCTTAGAGGCTTTTAAAATAAACTTACTACTTTTTGATGCTTAGATAAATATATAGCAGATAACTTATTCTTCCACAACTGTGAAGTATAATAATGTAAGACTAGTCATTAAACAATTACATAACCTATTTAAATCATGAGTCACAGAAGCAACAGTTAGGCTTCAAAATGAGAAAACCTAGTGAAAAGCAGTTATAATCACAATTATCTCTGAAATTCACTCAAGAATTCATCAAAGTGGAGACATATTCTTTCTCTTAACAGTTCTAACTAAAACCATTTTTCCATTAATACTGAAATCAGTTTTTAGTTAAGTACTAGATGAAATAATTTGTATGAAGCTTATGGCAATGAAAAAATAAGTAACTTTTTATAGTAGAATAATGCTCACTATGAAAAAAAAACACTTAAACCATTAAAAACCACTAAGACACAATTTAGAATATAAGAGCTTGAATAATTCAAAATATATCATTATGTAAAGAATTTCTTCTTTTTGTTTTAATTTTTATTTTGTCGAGTGCATAAGCACCTATAGCTCAATTATAATAATTTCTGTAGATGTGCTCTGTGTGTGTACCATCAGTTGCAATTATTAAATAATATTTTTCTCCTTTTATTTTACTTATTGTATAGAAGTCTCTAGTAAGTCTTATTTCATAGTGGTTCAAGCATTTGTTACTAATGTGAAATCACTGGTGGGTGTCCTTCCAACAAAAAAAAGCACCAAAAGCCTACTTTATCTAGTCAAGGGACCAGAAAAGGAGACTAGATAAAAAAGCTTTAGATAATAACGAGTTTACTACAGCCAAACAACACACACAGACACACACAGAAATAAATGCACACACATATACACATAAAAACTAGGGACACACTCCACACTCCAGCAAAATCTGACTGAAGATCTAAGGCTTCCCAACTTGCTAGGCACTAATGGGTTCCTCTTATCACTTTGCATGGAGTGGTATCAGAGACGGCCTAGAGGAGAGTCAGGACTTTCACCTTTTCTGAGAAGTACTGAGGTAAACATCCCCTCCCCCATCTCTACATGAGTAGAAAACATGTAGAAAAAGTAAAATAGCCACTGTTACTCTTCAAAGCCCGGGAGTTATCAATCAAGGACTCATGGGAAACCGAAACCCCAACATCTTCCAAACAATGATGAGAAGAAACTCCCTTAGGTATCATTGGAAGCCAATTAGAAAGCCTGGAATTCTACTTCAACCCAACAATAATGAGGCAGTGGTCATTCACTTCCAAAGCAATGTCAGCACATGCCACTTAAAGCTCTAATACCAAAATTATATAAAGGTATTATAAGAATGGAAAACAACTCGCAAAATATTAGCAAATTGAATCCAACAATGTACATGGAGAATTATACAACATGATCAAGTGATATTTACTCTAGGTTTACAAGGCTGATTCAACATTTAAAACTAATTAATATGATTCATCACATCAATCGGCTAAAGAAGAAAAACCAGATTGTCTTATCAGTAGATTCAGAAAAATATTAGACAAAGTCATTACTCATTCACGACAAAAACTCTCAGCAAACTAGGAATAGAGGGAAAGTTTCTTAACTTGAGAGAGAACATCTACAAATAAGCCACAGTTAACATCAAACTTGCTGGTGAGAAAACAGATACTTTCCAACGACGATCAGGAGTAGGACAAGAATGTCTCCACTCACAACTTCAACTAAACATAATATTAGAAATGTTAGCTAATTCAATAAAACAAGAAAATGAAATCGAAGATACAAATTTGGAAGGGAAATAAAACAATCTGTGTTCACAGATAACATGATTGCCTACATAGAAAAATTTCCAAAGTATCGATTAAAAAAACCTATAATAATAATAGCAAGTTTCAGGACATGAGATTAATGTAAAAATTTTAATTGTTTTCTAAGAATAATGAACAATTATTCATTATGAACAATTCCAATTTAAAATTAAAAAAAACACCATTTAACACAGCACCTAAAATATAGTACCTAAGTATAAATACAATAAAATATGTGCAAAATCTATTTTTAGAAAATGACAAAACTCTGAATAAAAAAGTAAAATAAAATATAAATACATGGAGAGATATTCTTTAACTATGTATTGGAAGATTCTATAGTCTAAAAAACACAAATCGTCTCAAACTGAGCTATAGATTCAATGAAATTCCAATAACAATCTTAGCATGCTGTTTTGTAGATATCTATAAATCAATTATTAAGTTTATATAGAAAGGCAAAAATCAGAACAGACAAAACACAAAGAAAAAGTATACACAAAACATCAGATAAATCATACAACCTAACTTTATGTCTTATTATAAATTTTCAGTAATTAAGACAGAATAGCATAGGCAAGAAAATGGACATGAAGTTAAATAAAAAATAATGAAGATCCTAGAGATATACCTATAAACAAATACAGTCAACTGATATTTGACAAAATAACAGGGGCAATTTAGTGGGGAAAAATACTCTTTTTAACAAATGTTTATGAAAAAATTGAACTGTTAAATGCAAAAGATTTAAAAAATGAATGGAGGCACATGCCTTTCAAACAATTAACTCAAAATTGACCACAGGCCTAAATGGAAAACAAAACTACAGAACTAGAAGAAAATATAAAGAAATATCTTTATGACCTTGGGTTTGGCAATGAGTTTTACATAAAAACCAAAAGCATTCTTCATAAAAGAAAAAGGAAAGGCAAATTGATGTTTACAAAATGAAATGCTTCTGCTATGTAAAATATACTGTTAAGGCAATAAAAAGAGAAGCTGCAGAACAAGGGAAAACATGTTATAGAGGATTTTGAAGATGGCCAAATAGGAACGGCTCTGGACTGCAGTTCCTAGCGAAAACACAGAAGGTGAGTGATCACTGCATTTCCAAAAGAATTTTTACTGCCCACAGACCAGGAGATTCTTGGGCAGAAAAGTGCCACGAGTCTCTAGCATGTCTGATTCAGCCAGCTCAGCGGGTTTCCGCACAAAAACTTACACAAATCCAGGCACTGTTTCAACTGGCGACTGGAATGCCTGGGAGGCAGAGCCACCCATTCAACTGCAAAAAAAGGGGCTGAAACAGGGAGCCAGGTGATCTGGCTCGGCTGGTCCCACCCCCACAAAGACCAGCAATCAGAAATGCTCTGGATTGAGAGTTTCACAGTAAGCACAGCTGAACCCAGGACAGTCCAGCTCTGTGGGGGGAAGGGCGTCCACGATTACCGAGACAGTCCACCACTACCAAGGCGGTCTGCCATTACTGAGGCAGTCCACCATTACTGAGGCAGTCGGCCATTACTGAGGCAATCTGCCATTACTGAGGCAGTCCGCCATTACAGAGACAGTCTGCCATCACTGAGGTACACCGCCATTACCGAGGCAGTTCTAACTATACCCCTATAAATAAAACTGCAAGGAAGTTCACATAGCAGCTGGGCAGAGCACACGGCAGCTCAGCAACGCCTCTGCTGGCAGATTGTAACTATGCTACCTCCTCGGTGGGCCGGGCATCTCTGAAAAAAACACAGCAGAATGATAGGAACATATAAATAAAGCCCCACCTTCCAGGGACAGAGCACCTGGGAGAAAAAGGCAGTTATGAGTTCCACTGCAGCATACTTAAATGTAACTGCCCAGCAGCTCTGAACAGAACAATGGAGCTCACAGCTCAGCACCTGAGCTCCTATAAGGGACACACTGTCTCCTCAAGCAGCTCCCCGGCCCCCATATAACAAAAGAGACACCTCATAAAGGAGAGCTCAGGCTGACATCTGGCGGGTAGCCTTCTAGGACAAAGATAACAGAAGAAGAAACTGGCAGCAACCCTTACTGTTCTGCAGCAACTGCAGGTGATCCCCAGGCAAGCAGGGTCTGGAGTGGACCTCCAGCAGTCCTACAGCAGGGGGGCCTCACTGTTAGAAGGAAAACGAAGAAACAGAAAGAAATAATTTCATCAGCAATAAAAAGGACGTCCACTCAGAGACCCCATCTGAAAGTCACCAACAACAGAGACCACAGGTAGATAACTCCACAAAGATGGGAAGAAGCCAGTGCAAAAAGGATGAAAATACCCAAAGCCAGAACACCTCTCCTCCTCCAATGGATCACAACTCCTCACCAGCAAGGGAACAAGGCTGGATGGAGAATGAGTCTGATGAATTGACAGAAACAGGCTTCAGAAGGTGGGTAATAACAAACTTCTCTGAGCTAAAAGATCTTGTTTTAACCCAATGCAAAGACACTAAGAACCTTGAAAAAAGGTTTGACGAAATGCTAACAAGAATAAACAGCTTAGAGAGGAAAACAAATGAATTGATGGAGCTGAAAAACAACGCGAGAACTTCACGAAGCTACACAAGTTTCAATAGATCAATCAACCAAGCAGAAGAAAGGATATCAGAGACTGAAGATCAACTCAATGAAATAAAATGAGAAGGCAAGATTAGAGAAAAAAAAGAGTAAAAAGAAATGAACAAAGCCTCCAAGAAATATGGAACTACGTGAAAAGACCTAATATATGTTTGATAGGTGTACCTGAATGTGACAGATAGAATGAATCCAAGCTGGAAAACACTCTTCAGGATATTATCCAGGGAACTTCCCCAACCTAGCAAGGCAGGCCTACATTCAAGTCCAGGAAATACAGAGAACACCACAAAGATATTCTTCAAGAAGAGTAACCCCAAGGCACATAATAGTCAGAATCACCAGGGTTGAAATGAAGGAAAAAATGCTAAGGGCAGCCAGAGAGAAAGGTAGGGTTACCCACAAAGGGAAGCCCATCAGACTCACAATGTATCTCTCTAAAGAAACCCTACAAGCCAGAAGAGAGTGGGGGCCAATATTCAACATCCTTAAAGAAAAGAACTTTCAACCTAGAATTTTATATCCAGCCAAACTAAGCTTCATAAGCTAAGGAGAAATAAAATCTTTTATTAACAAGCAATTGCTCAGAGATTTCATCACCACCAGGCCTGCTTTACAAGAGCTCCCGAAAGAAGCACTAAACATAGAAAGGAACAACCAGTACCAGCCACTCCAAAAACATACCAAATGGTAAAGAGCATCGACACAATGAAGAAACTACATCAACTAGCAGGCAAAACAACCAGCTAGTATCAAAATGGCAGGATCAAATTCACACATAACAATATTAACCTTAAATGTAAATGGGCTAAATGCCCCAATCAAAAGACATAGACTGGCAAATTGGATACAAAGTGAAAACTCATTGGTGTGCTCTATGCAGGAAACCCATCTCACATGCAAGGATACACATAGGCTCAAAATAAAGAGATGGAGGAAGATCTATCAAGTAAATTGAGAGAAAAAAAAAAAGCAGTAGTTGCAATCCTAGTCTCTGATAAAATAAACTTGAAACCAACAAAGATCAAAAGAGACAAAGAAGGGCATTACATAATGGTAAAAGGATCAATGCAACAAGAAGAGCTAACAACCCTAAATATATATGCAACCAATACAGGAGTACCCAGATACATAAAGCAAGTTCTTAATGACCTACAAAGAGACTGAGGCTCCCACACAATAATAGTGGGAGACTTTAACACTTCACTGTCAATATTAGACAGATCAACGAGACAGAAAATTAACAAGGATATTGAGGACTTGAACTCAGACCTGGACCAAGCAAACCTGATAGACATTTACAGAACTCTCCACCCAAAATCCACAGAATATACATTCTTCTCAGCACCACATCACAACTACTCTAAAACTGACCACATAATTGTAAGTAAATCACTCCTCAGCAAATGCAAAAGAACAGAAATCATAACCAACAAGTCTCTCAGACCACAGGGCAATCAAATTAGCACTCAGAATTCAGAAACTAACTGAGAAGTGCACAACTTCATGGAAACTGAACAAACAACTCTTGAATGTTGACAGGATAAACAATGAAATGAAGGCAGAAATAAAGATGTTCTTCAAAACCAATGACAACGAAGACAGCATACCAGAATCTCTGGGACACATTTAAAGCAGTGTCTAGACGGAAATTTACAGCAATAAATGCCTACATGAGAAGCAAGGAAAGATCTGAAATTGGCACACTATCATCAAAATAGAAAGAGCTAGAGGAGCAAGATCAAAAAAACAAAACTAGCAGAAGGCAAGAAATAACTAAGATCAGAGTAGAACTGAAGGAGATACAGACACAAAAACCTTTCAAAAACTCAATAAATCCAGGAGCTTATTTTTTGAAAAGATCAACAAAATAGGCCACTAGCCAGATCAAGAAAAATGAAAGAGAGAATAATCAAATAGACACAATAAAAAACAATAAACAGGATATCACCACAGATTCCACAGAAATACAAACCACCATCAGAGATTACTACAAACAACTCTATGCACATAATCCAGTAAATGTGGAATAAGGATAAATTCCTGAACACTTACACCCTCCCAAGCCTAAACCAGGAAGAAGCTGAAACCTTGAACAGACCAATAACAAGGGACATAGTCTTTATTTATCAAAATGACCCTTCTGGAATTTCAGCGAAAAACCTGAGCTATTTATCAAACCCCTGTAATTTGGCAGGATTCAGACTCAACATTAGTTTCCCTGCTATAGCCAGCAGCTCAAATCTCTTGCTCAGTCTTTTAATCCTTCTAGCTGTATCTTTCTGCTATATCGCTGCAGATCAGACATCATCCAGCGACTTGAAGAAAAGACATATGCATATTTGGGGGCTCTCAATGTAAGCTTTCTGTGATTTTCTCCTTCAGTTTTCACATGCTTTGGCTGCCCAAATTTAATTTTCTAGTATCTCAAACCAACTACTCTGTGGTTTTCTGCTTCAGTTCGAGCCACACAATACTTTGTAGTCTAGGGGAATGGCCTCAAGGAAAAATCATATAAACATAGATCTCACCCAATGTAACTGTAACTCCCATCTTCCAAGGGTTGAATCTTTTCTAGATCTGCCTGATTTTGATTGCTCTCTAGCATATTTAAATAGTTCTTTTTAAAAAAATATTTTGTCCAGAGTTTGCCCAATAGTAGCTGCTTCACCATTATTGGAATTAAAACCCCACAGTAGTTTGATTTTTAATAGTATGTATTCTGTACTATTATGTACAATAATCATGAGTTGTTATTATCCTCATTTTATTTCCTTAGACCTGAGCCTCCATTTTTATCTCACTTTGTTGATTTAAGGTCTTAGTGTTATTGCTTTAAAAAAATAGAGTTTTCGTTTATTTGGCAGTACTGTGCACACCAAAAGAGGACAGGCCATGTTAAGATGTTGTTGATGGGAGAAAGTCCTACCTGGCAATGCAGTTGATTCATTTTCAGCTTTGTATTCACAATGTCACATTGCACAAAGTTGTGTTATCAGTAGTTCCTATGTTTACATACGGTTTTATCAATTAGGACTCCTTTTATTGCAAATGACACAAATTCTGTCTCAAATTGACTTATGCGTGAAAGAAAACTTACTGATGTATATAACTGAAAAGTATAGGGATTTGCCATTTTGCATGCTGCTTGATCCAGGGGCTGAAATGACGTCCTTTGGTCTCCGTCTCCATTTCTCACCTACACCCTTTGTGAGCATGAGCTCCATTCTCAGCAGACTCACCTCATCATGGCAAAATGGCCACTCAAGTTCACTCTGGGCCAGGTTCAAGTCCAGTAGGAATATGAGGGGCTGAATCTCTTTCAACGAGAGTCATCGGTTCTCATTGGCTCTGACTGCAACATCACCTATTCCTGAGCCAATCAGTTTGGAGGGAGAATGTGATCCTCTGATTGGCAGGCTTGAGTCAGTGGCCTCTTCCCAATAATGAGCTGGAGTCAGCGCCACTAAAGCACATGGGTTGATGGTGGAGGAAAAAGTAGTTTTCCAAAGAAATACTGTAGCAAAGTCAACAGAAGAAAGGTCATAGGACTCTGGAAGGCCATGGAAAATGTTTGCTATAACGGAGTAGTGCATTGGTTGGTGGATTTGTTCCAGGTATTATTTAAAACAGAATGGCTTAAAGAGTTTAACCTTTCTGCTCATCCCTTAACCTTCGGGGTATGTCTCAGAGCCTACAGGAACTGCCCTGGAGGAATTCATGTGTATTTCCCAAGCAAATACTCTGAGATACTCACAAGAAGCAGGGAAGTTCCTGTGGCCCATCTGCCATTTATCAAACCACTCCAGGTTTATTGGAGATAAAATAAGTGTTTGAATTTTATAAGATTAAATAGAAAATAATTTCTTTAGGGCATTATGATCAAACATCCATTTACAAATAGGGTTCTTGCAAAAGATCCAGTGATAGGGTCTGTAGAAGATACTAAAGGTTTGCTCAGATCATGCCTTCTTATTTATCCCTGGCTTAAAACAGAAGTGAGAATCTACTCTGGGTACAGCCTGGTTTTGCAAAGCCTTAAATCTTCGGAGGAATATGTAGAAAACAGATCAACCCTATATGGAATTTGTTTTCAGTAAGCCAGACAAAACTAGAAAGAACTAGATTGAACTCCTTTGCTATGTAGCATGAAAAAGAATTATTCTGTGGGACAGAGCAAAGCCGCTTTGGGTGTATTTTTTTCTCAAGGACACTTAACTTTATTTATGGTCTCTGTTTCTTGTCACTTCTCAGGTTATCTGGGAACTTTCAAGGCATTTGCGGGCTGGTTAGTTTCTCTTAATCAGTGTAAGCATCCTTGCGTCCTAAGCCTGGATTATGCTGTCCTGGTAGATAAAGAGGTTACCATTATGTTATTCCCACATCTAACCTTTAGAAGTTTAAAAAATTAAAATTCCACATCTGACGATTTTCACAGATCTCTTATTCCAATTTGATGTATGGAGGCAAGTGTTCAACTTGGTACTCTTAGGATTAAGAGCAGGTTTGGGACCCTTAGGGTTTTTATTCCTTAAATGTCTAACCGATTTATGGAATATTTCCATAATATTCTTAACTAGCACAATATCCTCCATCCCAGAGGATAGTCATCCCAATGACTATTTCTTGTATTTGCAAGCCTTTGGGGCCAGGAGTCTTAGTACTGGGGGTCTCTCAGAGCAGAGGGAGGCACAGACATGGATATTTCACCATATAGTGTGAAATTCTGTTTTTCAAGTACTGGTTGTATTCCATTTGATTAAAAGGTAAAGCCCTAACATTTTAAAGAGGTAAGTACACTGGAACTTAAACACTTAAAAACAACCTATTGCAAGCTGCCCGCTATCTGATGACACACAAGCCTTTCCAGGTGGCCAGGGTTTGACTGAGTGCCTGCCTTGGTTGGGGGTCCCAGGTGGCTGCTTGAACCTCTTGATGGTCTCTGACTAAGGACTATGCCATTTAGGGGATATCTTGTCATATGATCCACTTGCTTCCTGGAATATGAGTGACGCCTCTCAGAAAGGGGCAAGGAGGCTGGCACTGAGGGACTTTGAGGAGATAGCACACCTAAAACACCGTTTAGGCAAATCTGCTTTGCCAAGGACCCTTCTGGCCTCCAGGCTGTGCCACCCCACTCTGATCAAGCCTCTGAACCACAATTCAAGTGATTTTGAAAAAGCACAACCCTGACCTTGTCACTACCCTGATGAAAACCCAGATGTCACCTTGTCACTGCAAGGTTACAACCCTTTGGTGACCTCCCACCACCCCACTGCTTTCAGGATGAAGCCCAGATTCCTGTGTGTGCCTTCCAAGGCCCTGGAGGTCTGGCCCTGCTGCCCTCCAGCCTCAGCTTTGCTACGCCCCTCCCACTGGGAGCTGCAGACCTGGGAAGATTCTTGCTTTCTCCCAGCCCCCTCCACTCTGCTGACCCCTCTGCCTGGTACCTTTTCCTCCCTGTCTTTTTCTCAGCCTCTAGCTCAGATATCAGCTCTTCCAGGGGGTCTCCCTAACACTCCTGTCCCTGAAATCTAAGCCACAGAGCTTCCACCTGCTCCCTCCTCTGGAATCTGGGACAGAACCATCCTCAGCATTGTGTCCTTGGGGTCCCAGCATGTGCCTGGCATAATATGAATGTCCAGTAAATATTTGTTGAATAAACTTAAACATAGTTTATATTTTTTTCCCCAGGTGGGGCTATGGGGCAGAAAGAAATGATGGAGAGCCATTTGTTTTGCTTCCTCTTTTTTTTTTTTTTTGAAAGTTGTGTCATTTGAGAATTTGTGTGTGTGTGTGTGTGTGTGTGTGTGTGTGTGTGTGTGTGTGTTTTAATATCTTTCAGTATCTGCCAGTTTGCAAAGGACCTGTCTTGATCTGTGGCGATCAGGACTAAATATCAGAAAATGCAGAGCCTGGGGAGTGGTTTACTTGGATTTGGAGAGGTGAAACAGATGAATGGAGCCATTCCTTCATGATCTGAACTATACTTGTTTATAAATAATGAATAGCGATGAGGTATTTCCTCCTAGCTTTGTTTTGTTTTGTTTTGTTTTCCTTAAGACATCTTGCTTTGGGAAAGTGGGAGGAGAACTTGGAAAACTGTCCCTTGAAACATTCATTAACTGAGAAATCGTGTTAAGGGAAAATATATGTCTCATGGAAATGCAGCTTAGCTATCATACATATGGAATGCATTTTATTTCAGTCAAAAAGTTTCTGAAGAAAAGAATCCCATAAATACACAAACTGCTTTATTTTGTTATTCAACTCAATTCAAAAATGCTACAGGGAATATAATATAAGAAATGTTGGCTTTTGAAGACCACACCTAGCATTTTATTATTGTTGGCATATTTATTGAAACATGTAGCATACATGATTGATTTATTTCCATGCTGTTTTGCTGAGCTCATGTTTATGTCTTGATTTTGGTTCAAGGCTGAGTTGTGTCTTTAGAATCTTATTTGAAAGATTTTTACAATATGAGAATAGGTCCATTTTGATTTTTATTTCTTCAAGTAGCAGAACTGCTTTTGGAACTTCCTTTATGGAAAAAGAAATGTTAGATAGTGCTGATTAGAAGATTTTCTGGGAGACTTCCTCTCAGAAGTGTCTTCCAAATGCATTTTCCTCACTGGCTCAGACTTACATGGCAGAAGTACCTGGGTCAGGGTTGAGAATGCACATCACTTTTTGATATGGCCCGGTACTTATCCCAAACATAATAATAGATCTTGTAGGATCTTAGTTTGGGTTGAGAACCATAGGCTTGTCTGAAATGTGCATGCAGCTTACACTTCCTCCTGTTTCTTTGCCAACATTGGAATAAAATACATTTCGAGAGAAGATAAGACCCTGGCCAGTTGAATGGAAAATAATAAAATGAGTATCTTACCGCTAAACCCAGATTTCTTTTCACCAACTCTGAGCCACCTCTGACATGATCAAGGGTCTTTGGGGAAATGCCCTGGACTTCCATCAAGTGAAGAAAGTATTCCAGCGAAGTTAGATGACGAGAATCTCTCTTATTGAAAGATGCCCTTTGTGGAAATGAGGAGGGAAGAACAAGGGGGATTTGGAGCTCAGCTGACAGACTAGAGAGGGCTGCCTCTCTCAGAAAACCATCCTCCCCAGCTCCAGTATCCTGAGATCACTGCAATCCCAGCTCTTTTTGTTGTAGATCCTCAGGAGTGGATCCTAAATACTGCTTCTTCTGTTGAGTAATAAATGAAGTAGTTGACTTGCCTTTAGGGGCCAAGTTAGAAAAAACTACAAACTAAATATGAGAGTTGTTCACCCTGTGAAACCCTCAATAAGGAGATAGGGAGGGGTGGGAAGGAGGTACACCAGAGGGAAGACCAGCTGGATACTCATCTCCCAGTTCACATTTACTCAAGCACTTGGCCATCGAGGAAGAATTGCCTCTGTTATTTAAATTGTTATTCTTCCTTTCCTTTCCCTAACCCACCCAGCTTCACCCACACCCACTCCATGCTTGCCAATAATTGAATGTATATGTGATGTTATCCCGTTATGAACCAATCAAGAGACATCGTGATGGCAGAGAGCCTATTTCAATCATTCCTGTATTGCTGGTGCCTACAGCATCTGCCGTTTTCTGTAAATGTTTGTTAAATGAAGTACATTATTTAGGAAGAGATGACAGGAGAAAAAGAAAACAATAGTAGATGTTCCAAGAGGTATGAAATGGATGATATCAATTTAGAAAAGCAGCAGTAACTCCATCCAGGTGAAACTGATCAACGGCAGCTTCCTAAACAGTTTGGAATTTGAAATGGCCTCTGACATTGGGGTTTGACCAAATGGGAAGATGGCACCTAAAAGATACAAACATTGAATAAGTGGAGGCAGGCAACAATAAGCTGTGATCCCAGACTTCTGGGTAGACCAGTGAGCTGAGAAGGTTAGTAGAACAAAAATAGGAAATGTACATAACTAATTCAAAAGTTGAACTAATCTGAGTAATATAAGTAAAATCTAATATTTCTAAAATTTAAAATTTTATATTTCTGCCTTTTCCTCCACCCATCCTGTCTGACATCTCAATTTTCCCATAGGTTTCTCTTTCTAAAATTTCCCTTGAGTTAGAAAGCTATGGGTTATTTCTATTTCTAGATCTTTGAAGAATCACCACACTGTCTTCCACAATAGTTGAACTAATTTACACTCCCACGAACAGTGTAAGAGTGTTCCTATTTCTCCACATCCTCTCCAGCATGTTATCTCCGGATTTTTTAATAATCACCATTCTAACTGCACATGTACCCCAGAACTTAAAGTACAATTAAATAATAATAATAAAATTTGAGCAAAATTCAAACATATATATTATATATATATATATATATATATATATATATATATATATATGTAGTGTTTAAATGTCCCTGAGTAGGATCTGAGGAGGTGGTCAGGTGTTACAGTTCCTGAAATTGGGGTTCTCAGTGACTAATGTAGACAAGTCCACAATCTCCATGAAATGTGATCCAAATGGGTAAAATAAAAGTGCTTCACTTTTATGTTATATGGGGCAAAACCAAGGTAAATGTGATTTCTATACTTTTTTTTTCAAATATGTATTTATAGAGAAAAAGAAAGTTTTTAGAAAAGAGAAAAATCCTGAATGAGGGTTGTGGATTTGGGCAGATAGAATAATTCATACACTGAAGATGACTTAGTTATCAAAAAAGTGTTAACCAGTGGGGAATGCAGATAAGTTCCGCATGTTTCTCAGGGCTCTAATGATAGAGCAAATGCAACAATCAGCAGCACATTTCCTGCATTACTATGCAAATCATGCTACCACTAAATTAATAGTTGTCATTTGCTGTGTTGCCTGGCTTCTCTTTTCCCTTTCATTTTGGTATCAGAGACTAAGAAAAAAGGCATACTTCTGTTATCAGTCAACTTTTGACTACATGTATTTTTCACTCTTTTTGGCCAAACTCTCTAGTTCACTGACACAGATTTAACGGAAAGAAATGATAGTACTATTAAAAAATAATTATGGACTTAAAATAGCAGGCACATTTTTAACCACCACGGTTATAACAGGGATGGGTTATGATTAGAACCTTAAATGTAACTGTGAATTATCTTCCTTCTGCTGTTGGGGGCACTGGGGGAGGGGTAGACATTGATTCTGAATGACATTTTTCCTTTTAGAAATTATTTTTGGATAGAGACGTCATCTAGAGATAATTTTGCTGTGGCATGCTCCAATAAGCAGTTTAATGGTGTATCGGTGATTCCCAAGGTGAGTGGGGAGGGTGAGCTGCGTATCAGCACCAGCAGGGGCATCTTCAATGTACGCCCTTCCTCTGGAGATTCTGCCATGTAACTTAAGGAAGACCATTCTACTTACTCCGTGCCAGTATGAACAACTTCTATTGATGAGTTGTAGAATGTTCTTTACCTATATGTGGATAAAAAAGGGTTGAGAACCACTGGCCTGAATGTATTTTATCACTACAAGAATTAGGCCACTGTTGCTTAACTCTGATATCTTACAGGATAAGATTAGCTACCAATTCTTGAATATTCATTACATGCTAGGTCTTTGCTACGTGCTTTATGTGCAATCTAAATATTATTCTCACTTAGAGATGAAGTGAAGGCCTGGTATATGGATTGTCCAATAAAATGGATTGTCCAAGGCCACTTGCTAGGTGGCATTGCAGAGATTTACATCCTAGCTTTTCTGGCTCTCAAGCTAAGTTAACAAAGCCCCTATTGATTCAAATAACTGGGGTATAGACCTGTAAGGAACATCTGTTTTTTCCTGTCACCCTCTCTTTCTGTCTTAGGGTAGCAGCACCCTGACTTTCTTTCGGGGATCATTTCTCCCTCATTTTTAGTTCATGTGGCTCTAGTACAGTCAATTCCCCCACTGACTCCTGGGATGGGCACTTTTTCTGGCTCAGCCAATCAATCAGCACATCCTGTAACTCCAGCCACAGTGATTGGTCCAGGGATGGGCACATGACCCAAGCAGGGGAACCAGAACCGATTCTGAGATTTAGGCTGAAATTTGAGAAGGAATCTACCAGGATTGCTAAGAGGGAGCATAAGCCCAGAGCTGTGTGAAGATTCTGCCTGAATGTAGCCAATACATTTTTATGAGTCAGGCTTCTTTATAGAAACTAAACCAATAGGCCATATATACACACACACATACACACACACACACATGAGTCATATGCTGCATAACAACGTTTCAGTCAGTAATAGACTACATAAATGATGGTGAGCCCATAAGATTGTAATACATAGTTTTACCATATGTTTAGATACACAGATGTTTACCATTGTGTTACAGCTGCCTATGGTGTTCAGTACACTAACACGCTGTGCAGATTTGCAGCCTAAGAGCAAAAGGCTTTACTGTACAGCCTATGCATATAGTGGGTGATACCCTCTAGGTTTGTGTAAGTATGCCCTATGATGTGTACACAACAGTGAAGGCTGAGAAGTGCTGAGATCTGCAGTTGGCAAGCTGGAGACCCAGGAGAGCCAGTGGTTTAAGTTTCAGATTGAAAGGCAGGCAGTCTCAAGACCCAAGGAGAATGGGTGTTTTTGTTCAAGTTTGAAGATTGGAAAAGACATGTCTTTGATCAAGTCAGTCAGGCAGCAGGAGTGTCCTCTTACTGAAGGGTCATCATTTTGTTCTGTTCAGGTCTTCAAGGGATTAGATAAGGCCTATTCTCATGAGGAAGAGAAATTCGTTCTACTCAAGTCTACCAATACAAATGTTAATCTCATCCAAAAACACTTTCGCAGACACACCCAGAGTAATGTTTGACCAGGTATCTGGGCACCCTGAGGCCTAGTCAAGTTCACACATAAAATGAACCGTCACAGCCTTGAAGAACAAAGATGACTGATGCAAGACTGTTGATTCATGCCTTGGTGTCTCCAGATCTGGCCATGTCTCATTCTCTACCTCTGGCATTTCCAGTTACATGAGCCAGTAAGCCCCCAGCTTTTTGCCCTTTTTTGCAGGGGAGCAGGGAAGTGTTCTCACTAATGTGACCCTCTTGCCACCCATTATCTTCAAATCTTCACACAGCCTTAATGAAATTGCTACAAGTGGGAGAGCTGAGCACATGTCTACTGAACTAAAATGTGCTGACAACATGTGAAGGTGCAGTTACCGATGACCATGTGGCATGTTCCTGCTGAGGCTCAGAATGACGGCATAGACCCCAAGGCAAATACCTTGTTTATGGGCTTCTCATACAACAGCGCTAATGTGTATTGCGAAAGTGAAATGTTTTTTATATATTTGCAGTCTTTCAGTAATTTTAAATTTCTACATAGGTCTTATTTTTAAATTTTTGTTTATTTTGATTTTTTTAAATTTCAAATAAAAGTACTTGATGAAGCAAAGTAGCCCTGTGATCTTGTGCACACCATTTAAAATGGTTTTTCTGCTGAGCTCTTTGGAATAAATTCTCAACAGCAAAAGTTAGGTCTTGAATGCTTCCTTATTTCCAGGGTCTTTTTTCTGGCTATTTCTACGTTTGTGAATCTAGCTACAGTATTTGCACATGCACTCTTTTGTGATCTAGAGATGGGATGAAAAAAGCATAAATTCTAATTACTTCCCAAAGTGCTTTGTGCTCTTTTAGATATGTCCATGAGTACTGGTTCTGTATTCATATAAAAATGCTTATTGCTAAAGAAAAAAAAGGAGCAGGGGATTGTACTTAGGCAATTAATGCAGAAGCCAATCTCACAGTAGAACAATACACATGGTTTTTGGACAAAGGCCTCTCTTTGTGCTACGCAAAGCCAAGACTGCATTGCTGCTTGTTCAGTAAGAACTGTGCTTGCTTAAACTGGTGTGTCCCTGCCACACCTGCCCTGCTGTTTGATACCTCATTAGAACATAGAAACAATTTATCATTCATAAAATCAAGACAGTTGATATTTTCTTGGTCTACTTCTTAGGGCAATTTTGAGAATAAACTAAGAGGTATAAAAAAAGTACATTAAAATACTCCCAAAAGTAGTTGCTTATTATTCTTTGTAGCATGGGATTGGGGAGATTCTAATGGAGGCTGAGTGATGAGTAGCTTTTTAAACTAAAATCATTCTAGAAAGTTGGTAATCTGAAGTCTCCTAAGGGTGCTGGTGAAAGTCAGGGGTTGTCAATCTTCCCCTGTCTCAGGGTAGATGACAATCACAATCCATGGGGAACTCAGATTCTGAAAAACTCTGTACCACAAATTTTCTGGAAGGTAGAGCCCTTCATGAATGTGTTGCCAAAGCTAGGATAGTACATGAAACATGGTGGCTCCCTCCGACCTGGGCTGCCTAGGACAGAAAAGGATGGAGAGAGTGATAGACTCCCCATCTCTACCTCTTTCTCCCCACCCCAACACTCCCCATCTGTACCTCTTTCTCCCCACCCCAACACTCCCCATCTCTACCTCTTTCTCCCTCAGTAAAGCAGATGGGAAGACAAATGAGTAAAAACAGGTAATTAGTGGCCATTCTGAAATCTGCTATAATTTTCTTTTGTCTTTTAAACTTTAATAACCTAGCTACTTAAAGTCTTACTAGCAAACATTACTTGAACTACAACTCACAAATGAATTTGATCCACCAGTGGGTCATGATGCTATGGATGAGAATTGTTGGTATAGGGTGATAAGTAGAGCTAATTGGTAAGAAAGATTGGTCCACCATGTCTAAAAAACATCTGGGAAACTACTCCTTAAAAAGATCAAAGTATCTCTGGAATTTCAGAGTGAACCTCCATTTCTGTCCAGGAGCAGGCATAATATTAGTATTGGAGATAATATATAGGATCACATAGCCTGCGGATTCTCAATATGTGAAAGCTAGTCCTACCTTCTGATGCTATGTGCCTTACCTGGGTGTTTGGGGCAGGTGCAGATGAATTGGACATAATCTCTTCCCTTCTGGAGCTCCCCACTCACAAGGAAGGCACACACATGCCTAAGGAATTCCACTGTGGCTGAGTGTGGATAAAACTCATAAGGAGGAGGCAGAGGAAGTTCTGTGGGAGTGGAATTAGCAGGGTAGGGTAGTATGTGTTTGCACGGAGCCAGTGGATAAGAGGTTGTGCTTTGGAGCCCTCCTAAAAATAGGGCCTGACATTTTACCTTAATACACTTTTACTGTGCAGAAAGATTCCTATTTTTTTTTTAATTTTTTGTTTATTTTATTTTGTTTTGTTTTGTTGTAAATCGGGTTTGGCTGATGGGAACACAAAGTCATTGCTGGTGCCTTCCAAGGGAGCAAAAACAAAATTACAGAGGTGTGAAACGCAGTGATTACAAAGAAGTTGAGACACGAGCGTCTATCGAATGCACATGTTCCCTGGCTAGGTATAATCTGTTTCAGCCTTTATGATACAAATGAACACTACCAGGCGGTGGCCATGTAGACAGAAGGGGCTTGCTGAAGCGGTGGGAGGGCTGGTTAGAGCACTCAGCTCTTTTCTTCCTTTAACAATTTTGCCCTAAAGAAAATAACTAAATGCTTTGCTTCTTTTGACTGGAACAATGAAGTGAGTGACTAACGACCTCCCCACCTGGGTGCTGCCTGCCCACCGGAGGGTGGCATCATCACACCTCTATTGTCTGGTTGGGCTTGGCCTGTGACCTGGGAGTACCAGAGCTGGCCTGGAGCTCCAGCTATTGAGGAGGTGCTTCATGTGCAGGCTGAGTTCAGACTGAATCCGGCCCATTGTCTTTCCCTGAAACTGCACAGGGTAGCCTCCAAGGCTGAAGAAGACCTTGCTCCATGCAAGCCTTGCCCAGAGGAAAAAGCTGAAACAATGGGTTGCTTGGAACAACGATCTGTGGAGTGGTTGCCAGTGCCTGGTTTGGAGGTAATGACAGTAATGACAGTGCAAGCCCTTCGCTCAGGAGCTGTGTGATTAATGCGCCAATGCGAACACAATTGGACAGTCTCGGTTCTGAAATTGGGTCAGGGCAGGGCAGTCCCAAAGGTAGACGGGCATTGTTACAATATAGAGGCAAATAAAAACTCAGGGTTTTTTAACAGCCCTACACCCTTCTTGGTGAAACACTACAGGAAAGGGACTGGCACTGTTTGAGCTCTGAGTTTGATGGCGATATACTAGTTGCTTTCTAAGTTATTTGACCTGGACCCGTAACAGTGTACAGAGTGGGAGTAAGCCCGGTAGAAGAACCAGGACCCAAATCCAGTCATGGCAGACTAACACCATTCTCTATGCTCCCTTCTCTATGACTTTTCGTGAGGTCAGAGACCAGGTCTGTTTTTATTTTTTTCTTCCATGCTTAGCCCGATATGAATTCTCCACATTCATGGATGACCAAAGAGCTATGCTTGTGGGCATGATCTTGTGCCAAGCATAGTACAAACAGAGCACTGTAATCCTACGGAGTGGAGTTGCTAGAATCCAGTAGATGGGATGTCCACAAAGATGCATAGATTTTCTGCTGTCGGCAGGTACTATGCTGGGACCCTCAGTGCAAGATAGGCAGGGTCCCTCACTGCACAACCCAGGAAGCATTGCTCACAATGGAAGCGTGCGGAGTGGAGCTGGGAGAAGAGGAGTCCTCAACCGCAGGTCTCTGAACTCTCTACTCTGTGAAAGTCAGAGCATTGCTGCATTCAGCAATTTCCTCTGTTTCAGCTCCTGGTAAGGTATCTTTTGAAGAGCAGATGCTGTGATTTAAAATGTAATCAGCCTTCTTGGTTTTTGTTTGTTTGTTTTTGAGACAAAGTCTTGCTCTGTCACGAGGCTGGAGTGTAGTGGCGCGATCTCAGCTCACAGCAACCTCTGACTCCCTGGTTCAAGTGATTCTCCTGCCTGAGCCTCCTGAGTAGCTGGGATTATGGACACGTGCCACTACGCTCAGATAATTTTTGTATTTTTAGTAGAGACAGGGTTTCACCATGTTGGTCAGGATGGTCTTGATTGCCTGACCTTGTGATCCACCCGCCTCAGCCTCCCAAAGTGCTGGGATTACAGGTGTGAGCCACCATGCCCTGCCAGCCTTCTTGTTTTTTAATGCTGGTTTGTTTGTTTGTTGTTGTTTTTGATGTTTTTCTGGGATGCCATTTAGATTTCTTGTTTCTTAGAAGTTGAGGTCCAGGTGGTTTGCAGTGACCCATTCAAGATGACCCAGTGGTTTCTGGCAGATCTAGAACGACTTCCAGATCATGGGGAAAAGTCCAGGGTCTTCTGCATTCCATCCTTTCCTTCCAAACACTGAATTGCAAGGTCTTCTCTTGCAAGGTACGGCTCCTGAAAGACCCTTTTGAAGCATCACAGTGTTTGGTCTGTCTCACAAGAAAACCCAAGCTCGCTTGACAACAGTGGCAGTTTGCCAGTCCATTGAGGACTTACTCTATGCCAGGACTGTTTAAGGTGCCTTCCAAGCCTTATCTCATTCAGTCCTGGCAGAAACCCTATAGGAAAAGCAATATTCTTATCAGCATTTTGCAAAAGAGAAAAATGAATGTTCAGTGACTTACCCACAGTTGACCCAACTGAGACCCTGGGCAGTGAGACACTGGATCTCCCAAGAGCTGTTTCTCCCTAAACGTTGCACTGAATGCAACAATAATGTTGCCATCTTTTCTGTACACTTTGTGTTTCTTCTGGTTACAGTATATATTTTTTAATCTAGTGAGGCATGCTTGAAAAAGGATAGGCCTAGAGATCCTGTTTATTATTTAGGAAACAGTTTCAGCGATGACTTTCATATGAACCTTATCAGTGTCAAACCAGAGTTTACTAACACTTTGCTAACTTATAAACAGGCTCCCACACACTTACTTTTATGCTTATTCAAAGCAATACATATAAACATTTCAAAACATTCCTGGTGGGCAATTAATTTGGTTCCTTTGGGAAAATATTTGATTGATGATAATGATGCAATGCATATTTTGGAGATAAATAATATCAAAATGATAAATAATATTAAACTGGTGTCTTTTAGGAATTTGTGGGTACTTAGAAATTGCCATTAAATTTCTGTTGACTTAGAGATCCATTTCTCAGTATGCTCCAAGGAGGGTTCTCAAGAATTCAAGATGGAAGAACTGGGACCAGGCATGAGGCTTTTTGGATTATTTAGAAAGTCTGTGTCTTCGAGGGAACTAAAGACTTTTTCCAAATGTTCTTTGTTTTTGTTTGTTTGTTTTTGTTTTTTATCTAGAGTCCCATGCCACACTTTCAAGAACCCTCTATGCAGTTACTTCCAGATTTCTTTTTTGGATTTTGTATTTTCTTTTTCTTTTTTCCTGTCTCTTTTATGTGCAGAAAAGATAGACTGGGAGGGTAACCAATTCTGGCAGAGGGATATGGGGAGCACATTTATCATGGCTTTACAACCCTAGTGCTTCCAAAAAAGTAGAATTTCCCTCTGAGCATCCTCTCTGGGTCTGCTGTCTGTGAAATCTTCAAAGATGCCTCTTCCAGGCACTATGGCCTGTTGCGTTTTTTTTTTTTTTTTTTTTTTCCAGCTACATTAAAATAACAGAGACCAGGTCTGTTTCCTCTCTCTATATATATGTATAGAGCTAAGTGGTAAGATTCTGTTTTCATAAACTTGGAATTGCACAGCGATCCCATATAACTCAATTCTTCAATTCTTTCTTTTCTCCTTCTCTCCCTCCCACGCTTCCTTTTCTGAGACATTTTGATCAGTTATCTGCTGACCCTGGCCTTCTTTGGGGCAAATCATCCACCGGCCATCTTCCAAAGCAGCTCCTGAGAAGGGAACTGTGGTAACTCCCATAGATACAATGGTCTTCTCTTCAAGACTCTTCCTTCGAACAAGCACCCTTAGGACAGATTGCCTTGCCATTTCAGAGCATGGTTAGAGCCTGGGCAGGGATGTCAGGCGGTAACTGATTCATTCATGAGTCTGGCCACAGCACACAGACAGAAACCCTTTCTCTGCCCTGGACCCCCACCCCAGCCAAACAGTTTCAGCTTATCTTTAAGAAGATTAGAGAACCTCTGGCTCAAGGCTGGCTTTCTTTCTATGCCAAAAGGCCTGGCAGATCAAAGTCAACATTACTTCACATAGCTGGTGGCTTATCTCCTGCCTGTCCTAAGACCACTGACCTCTCAATTAAGGCTTTAACAACAATTTCTCTTTGCAGAGGAAACCCTCATAGGCTGGAGGACAGTTTACACTACCAGACCTCTGGCTCTGACCCCCCTGGCTGCGCAGCCTGTCCTGGCTGCTCACCATGCAATTAGGAGGTGGTTTTCAGTTCCCTTATAAAGAAAAAAATGTTATTTTTTACCGAAAATATCTTCAAGTGTCCTAAAGCTTTCTATGTTTCATATCTAATGAGGTGACAGTGGAATTTGTGAGATGACTATGACTTTATCAAGCTTTAATGCTAACATTCCTCTCAAATCCAGAGCTCTGTGGCGCGTCAAAGGAGACATTGATCATCTGAAGCATTGCGTGATTGATTGACGCACCTTTGCACATCGTTTTGCTTTCTCCAAGAGACCTGCCCCTCACCTCCCGTGTTGTCTCAGTCTCACTGGAGTTTCATTCAAAACATGACCTGCTAGTTTGTGAGTTTTGAGTTGATTAAATTCAAATTGAATGCTAAAGAAAATTATTTTGTGCCCTGGCACTGAAAAACTCCCTGAAAGTTTACTTGTTCGAGGTCTGAGTTCAAGTCCTGGATATCCTTATGGCTGCTGTTGCAAATTACCACAAACGTAATGACTTAAAACAATGCAGATTATGCCCTTACGGTCCTGGAGGAATCTAAAGTGGGTCTTACAAGCTGAAACCAAGGTGATGGCAGAATTGCGTTCCTCCACAGGCTGCAGGGGGGTATCTGTGACCTTGCATTTTCCAGCTCCCAGGGGCTGCCTGCCCTCCTTTGCCCACGGACCCCCCCCCCACCCTCAGTGCCAGAAGCACTCCTTGCTGGCTCCCTCCTTCAGATCTCTGCTTCTGTTGTCTCAGCTCCTTTTCTGGCTCTCCCCTCACCTCTTTCCTTAGAAGGACTCTTTAGAGGACATTGTGCCCACCCAAATATTTCAAAATACTGTTCCCACATCCGGACCCTTTACTTATCAGTACCTGATGCCATGTAAGGCAACAAAGTTGTGGTTTCTGGGAATTAGGATATGCAGCCTCCCTGTGGGGCCCATTATTCTGTCTGCTACACCCTCCCAGGGCTGCAAGACCCTCAAAGGCAACGCTTGTGCTGACCCCTCTAGAATGCCCCAGGCCCTATCCAACATTGCACTCCATCTAATGGCTGGTCAATTTTTAATTCACTGAGTCTGATCAGAAGCTTCCTTTGGCTCGATCATTGATTTCCCCACACAGAATCACAGTTGTGCTGTTTTGGAGAACCCATGCACCCCCTTCACATTGTTTTGTTTGTTTTTATCTTGACTTGTCTATAATCCTCTTGCAAGTCATTTTTCATGTTTGTTGAATGCATAAGAATCCTTCCAGAACTTACAAGAGGAAAAGGAAGAGGAGAGCCACTAAGCACAGGGAAATGTTTCTTCTGGCCCCATTCCCCAAGCGCAGCTGTGGTGGAGGGAAAGGAGGTTAAGTGGTAAATGGGGCAGTTTGGAACCGGTTCATTGTAAGCACGGAAATGTGCTAGGACTTTAAATAATCTCTGTGTCTGTTGGCTTTTTCTGCTTTTAGACTAGGTTCTTTAATATTCCTCTGCTCTTGCCTTAAAAAATAGCAACACTTACATATATCCCGTGGCTGGTAAAATAAGCTCAGAGGTTGTAGAAAATGAGAGTCTTCAGATTAGGAAGCAGAATGAAGTCCAGGTTCACCTGGGTAGCTCAGTCTTCTCAACAGGAACGCATCAGCACTATTCTGTTTCAGAGGTGAGACTTTCAAAGCCTAGGAAATTTCCTTTAAAGACAACACCAAACAGTCGATATTCTTTTTTGCTACATTAAAAATTGTTGTTTTCCCCTTAACTGATTTAGCTCAGTCACTTTAAACATTTATTATGGACTAAATATTTGTGTCCACCCCAAAATTCACATCAAAATCTAATCCCCAGTGTGGTAGTGTTAGGAGGTAGAGCCTTTGGGAGGTGATCATGAGGATGGGGCTTTCAGGAATGCTATTAGTGCCCTCATACAAGAGGCCGCCAGGCCAGGTGCTGTGTAATCCCGGCACTCTGAGAAGCTGAGACAGGTAGATCGCTTGAGACCAGGAGTTTGAGACCAGTCTGGGCAACATGACAAAACCCTATCTCTACAAAAAATACAAAAATCTGGCAGATGTGATAGCATATGCCTGTAGTCCCAACTACTCAGGAGCCTGAGGCAGGAAGAGTGCTTGAGTCTAGAAGGTTGAGGCTACCGTGAGCCTGACCATACCACTGCACCCCAGCATGGATGACAGGGCAAGACCCTGCCTCAAACACACCAAAGAGGCCCACACAGAGCCCCTAAGCCTCCTTCTGCCATGTGAGGATGTGGTTGGAAGGCAGCAGTCCACACCCTGGAGAAGCATCCTCCCTAGAGCCTGGCCATGTGGGCACCCTGATCTCAGACCTCCAGCCTCTGGACTGTGAGGAATAAATGCCTGCTGTCGAGTCTTGCTGTGTCGCCCAGCCTGGAGTGCAGTGGCACAATCTCGGCTCACTGCATCCTCCACCTCCCAGGTTCAAGTGATTCTCCTGCCTCAGCCACCTGAGTAACTGGGATTACCTACCACCATACTGGGCTAACTTTTGTATTTTTGGTAGAGACAGGTTTTGCCATGTTGGCTAGGCTGGTCTCAAACTCCTGACCTCAAGTGATCTGCCTGCCTTTGCCTCCCAAAGTACTGGGATTATAGGCATGAGCCATCACGCCTGGTCGCCAGTCAATGGTATCCTGTTACAGCAGACAGTAAACAGAAAATATGGATGGTGTGGGGGGAATCACAGCACACATCATAGTTCAGATCCAGTGTCTGGCAGCACAGTGAGTCAGAGAAGTGTGGCTTGGATGCTCCTTATTAGGTACAGCCCAGCAGCTCTCAGAGTGCCTGGACCCTAGACAAGACTCAGGAGCCACCCCAAAGAACTTGTAAGAAATACAGGCCCCACCCCAACTTACAGGAGATTCTGGTGAACATGAGGCTTTGAGAACCATGGTCTTAGAGTACACCGAGGAGTCCATAGGCGCCTTGCAATCTACAGGGCAGCTTCCACTGCCTGAGCTAAGAGACTGGGATGCAGGATCCCTCTTCATCCCCCTCCCCACTCCTGCAGATACCTGAGATTCCACAATGAGTAAAGTAATGCATTCTCTTTCTTTCTTTCTTTCTTCCTTTTTTCTTCCTTTTTCCCTTCCTTCCTTTTCTTTTCCCTTCCTTTCCCTTCCCTTCTTTTTTCTTTTCTTCTCTTTTCTTTTCTTTTCTTTTCTTTTCTTCTCACTCTGTTGCCCAGGATGGATTGCTGGAGTGCAGTGGTGTAGTCTCAGCTCGCCGCAACCTCTGCCTCCCAGGTTCAAGCAATCCTCCTGCCTCAGCCTCTTGGGTGGCTGGGACTATAGGTTCGTGCGTGCCACCACACCCAGCTAATTTTTGTATTTTTAGTAGAGATGGGGTGTTGCCACATTGTCCAGGCTGGTCTTGAACTCCTGACCTCAGGTGATCCACCCACCTTGGCCTCCCAAAGTGCTGAGATTACAGGTGTGAGCCACCGCACCTGGCCAAGTAATGCATCTTTTATGTTAGGTGCCACCTCCCCTTTTAAACACAGGGGAAACTGAGAAGCAATTTCACTGAAGTTGTGCCCTTTCTCAGGCCTGGCTCTGCAACCTCTCAGACCATCGGCTTTTTAGATTTCACAATTGAAGACAGAAACTCATAGTTCCTGCACTTGATATTTTATTGCTTAAAAAAAAAAGTTCTCCTAAAGAGTATTATGCTGATGTGATGGAATGAGATTAAAAAACTTGAAGAAGTTGGGATTTACCACGTCAGAGAAAAATCATACAAGTGATTTGTGCATTCTATGTACTGAAGTTCGCTAGGGTGAAGGGTTTCCTTTTCTCGGGTGCTAGTGGGGTGGAAGGCTGCAGAGGGCAACCACTCGATTCTGAGGATTAGACCCAGTTCTGTGATGAGGAAGTGCCCCCATAAGCTTTATAGGAGCAGACAAATCTGGGCTTGAGAACGGTGAGATTTCTGTCTCCCGCACATATGTGCGATGACTTTTTGGAATGGCCTAACAAACTTTCTGGAATAGAGCCATCTTCTCACAGGAGAGGGATTGGGAAATGATGGCTTAAAAGCATTTAAAAGTTACTTTTGCAATTGCAGGGTGCTATCAGCCATAAAAGCTTGCTAACCACTGCTTCCCCAGGCTCCTCATTTCTGTAGGTGCCAAAGAAATGCAAGATTAAGTGAAACATTAGCAAATACTTTGAGTGCTGTATTTTAAACATAGATACATTAACTGTGGTATTTCCAGTTGGGAAACATGAAACAGTAATACATAAATTGGAATCTTGAGTGCCCAAGAGTGCTCTCCCAGGGGGCTTTTAATCGCTGGAAGTAGCAGGATTTCTTGAGAACATGCCCAGAGATCTGAAAATGGGCAAAGTTTTCCAAGTTTAAGAAATAAGAAAATATTAGGTTAGTGATAGTCTGGAAGCATTTTTCTTCCCTTCATTTTCTCATAGTGTTGGGATTTGTCCCTTTGTCTCTCACAGCACGAGTCTGGCATGATCCAGGTTGGTCTGGATCCAGTGCCTGGGTATACGCTGTGTACCTGAAGCTGGCTCACGGAGTGGAGTGAGACCCCCAGGCACACAGTGGGGAGACTTGCTTTCTGGCCCCTGTCCTACCAGTGCCTCCCTTAGGGGTCTCAGGCAAATCCCGGTTTGTGAGGTTGACCTCCAGGCCCCGGCCTCCCACTCTGCATGTGAGGAGAAGTCTTGATGCTGGAAAAGTTGTGAGGCAAAGGGATCTCCAGGTGAGGGAGGCTTTTGGTAGCTGGCTGTGGTCTGAGGGGACGGCAGATGGTGAGCACAAATCCCTCACCTCATTTTCCTTTGTTCTAATCCTGCATTTTATATTCTGTCAAGAGGAGTGTGTGTGTGTGGCGGCGGGGTCGGGGGTGGGTAGTAATCAGGCCTGTGGATTTATTTGGTTAAATTTTATTTGTCATACAAAAATAAAGTTTCAACAAACTGTGTTGATTTTTGTGCAATTTCCTTCCTTCTGTTTAAGCAAATTCGATTTTTTAAAGCAAAACCATGAAAACCCCAGTACTTAATCACTTTCCTCAAAAATCTATAATATGCTAAATGCAGTGTGGCAGCATGAATTGGATCCCAGAGCAAGGAAAAAAAAAACCAACTAAGTAGAAAACTAATCAAATTCAAATAAAGTCTAAAGTTTAATTAGTTTAAAAAAAGATCAAAGCAAGGAAAAACAATTAATGTATAGCCAGATATCTGGGCACCCTGTGGGCCACATAATTTTATGTGCAAGCTGGCACACAAAATTAACTATCACAGGGCCTCTAAAATTTTTCTAGAACAGTTAGAAGACCATGAGCACGTGAGTCAGGCAGACCTGACTTCGAGTACCAGGTACCAGCTCTGCTGCTGGTCAGCAGTGCTCTTCAGCCTGTCCATCTGGAAAAGGAGGTGGTGACAATGTCTCCTTTTCAGAGATGCTGGTCCTTGTTCCCAAAGACCCAGCCCATGGGCCACGTGCCAGTCTCAAAGGTCCACACACACACAACCAGTCTACCCAATACAATTGTTTCATAGTTCCATGCTCCTTCCAACATAAGACCACCCAATCACATGACCGGGTGATATGGTTTGGCTGTGTCCCCACTCAAGTCTCACCTTGAGTTGTAATAATTCCCACATGTCAAGGGCAGGGCCAGGTGAAGATAACTGAATTATGCAGGCAGTTTCCCCTACACTGTTCTTATGGTGGTAAAGAAGTCTTAAGAGATCGATGGTTTTACAAAGGGGAGTTCTCATGAACATGCTCTCCTGCCTGCTGCCATGTAAGATGCCCCTTTGCTCTTCCTTTGTCTTCTGCCATGATTGTGAGGCCTCTCCAGCCATGTGGAGCTGTGAGTCCATTAAATCTCTTTCCTTTATAAATTACTCAGGCTTGGGTATGTCTTTATTAGCAGCGTGACAACAAACTAATATACCAGGTGAGGAGGAAGAGTATTGAGAACACCAGAATACATTTATTTTCCTAACCAAAATTTGCCCTTTTCCCTCAGAGTTCCCTGCCACCTTCAGCTTGTGAGGTCTCTTATGTCATTGAGGTTAACACCTGCCTCCAGGTGTTGATAAGCCTGTGACTACACACCTTGGTGCTTGAGTCCCACTCACGGTCAGCACTGATAAGTCATCAGGCTTAGCGGAGTGTAGCTCTGACCAAGCAGCTAAAGGAAAGGTGAAAAGCATTCTAGAATGGGGACAGGAGATTTCCGCCTTAGGTAAGACGATGGGTTCTCCAGCTCCACAGGAAATGTCAACATTGCCTAATCCTTGGGCAGGGCACGCTCCCAACTGTGAATCTCCTCAGGTTCCACACTTTCACCTATGCCTCTACAGTGGTAAGATTTTAATGAAATGGTGATATGCTAGAACTACTCAAAGGTGTGTTGGTTTTACAACAGCAGTAAAATTAACTATCACAAATATTTATTAGACACTTTTGAGATCATTTGGACATAGACTGGGCTAAATCTGAAGGTTTTCATTTTTTGGTTTAGTGTTCTAGTTTTTATTATCACCTAAGTTATGTATGCACATAGTTTAAACATTCAAAACGCTCTGCAAAGATGGTTACAAAAAACAGTGGCTCCCAGCCCTCCTGTCCCTCATTTCCCCCTCAAGGAAGTAGCCACTTCACTGGCAGCTGACATTTGAGTATTTACCTGTTTGTCTTTAAAATCCGTGCTCAATTGCCACTGTCACCTTTAACCTTGCAGCATCAGACATTATTTACTCACTTGTGATGGAGACGAGGCTTCACTGCACTCTCCCCCACCCCCACCCCCACCACTTTCATGCACCTCCCCAGTGTTGTTCCACCGTTAGGTCAGTGTTCAACTGACTAGAGATTATTCATAGCTGAGCCATGCTTTTGCTGTGCAAAGTTTTGTTTTCCCTGCACTTACTAACTATCTATTTTGTTTGCTTGGTTTTCATGTTTTTTTTTTTTCTGAAACAGAGTTTCACTCTTGTCACCCAGCCTGGAGTGCAATGGCACCATCTGGGCTCCCTGCAACCTCTGCCTCTGGTGTTCAAGCAATTCTCCTGCCTCAGCCTCCGGAGTAGCTGGGATTGCAGGCACCTGCCACCACACCCAGCTAATTTTTGTATTTTTAGTAGAGACAGGGTTTCACCATGTTGGCCAGGTTGGTCTCGAACTCCTGACCTCAGGTGATCCACCTGCCTCGGCCTCCCAAAGTGCTGGGATTACAGGTGTGAGCCACCGTGCCTGGCCCATGTTCTTATTATAAATTCAACCTGAAACTACTTTTCATTTGTCTGAACCTCCTGTCAAGACATTCAGCCGCACCAGTCCTGCTGTCCTGAAGACATCTCTCAGATCCTCCTACCCTGCTATCTCTGATGGTCACCCTCTAGGCCAAGTGAGCAGCTAGATTCCGAGACGGCCCTTCACCACTGTAAAACACATTCTTCTCCTCTCACTTCCTTTTTGTATTCCATAGCTTCGCCCTATTGATTTGGTGGAGCACATTTCAGTGGCTATCCGAAAAAGGGAGCCTGGGAGTTCACTTATTTTAGACCTTGCCTGTCTGAAATGCCCTGGATCGGCTCTAATGCAATCTACTTGGCTGGAGATAGACACCTAAGCTGAAAATTTATTTTTCCTTTAGAATAATGAATAAATTAGGCACATTGCCTCTGAGTTCCTGCTACTGCCTAGTGAAGCGATTTTGATTTCTACTTGTTAGATGTCACTTATGTTTTTCTTTCTGGACATTTGTAGTATTTTTTTGTGTACAATGTTCTGAACCTTCACCATGCTATAAAATTCCATTCATTATGTTGGGTCCTTAGTGGGTCTATCAGGAAACACATGCCTTTTAGTTCTTGAGAAATTTTCTTGAATTACTTTTTTAAATTATTATTTCTTCTCTTTTAGATATGATGTTTATGTTTTTAAAAAGGATATGAGGCTTTCCAGAACTGTCCACTTTTGTCTTACCATTTCTCTGTTCTGTTTTCTTTTTGCGCTCTGTTCTGGAGATGTCCTCATCTTTATCTTCTAATTCTTCTATGGAGTTTTTCATTTCGCCATTATCCTTTCATAGCCAGGATCCCTTTTACTTTTGTTCCCTGAGTGTTCCTGGATCTCATTCTTGTTCATAATTGGTAACTGGGACTAAGAAGCTGATTAAAGATGTGAGGATTTGTGTGGGGGTGTAGGGTTCTCGTAGGGTGATTTGCTGAGCTGTGCAATTGGGGACCTCTAGCACCACTTTCTGTATTTAGGAAATTTCCTCTCGAGCTGGTCAGGTTTCTCAGAAAAGCATTTTTCAGTCTGTTGCCTGGAGGACTTGGGCTTGGTGCTAGAGTTCCAGGAGCAACTTGGAGGAAAGCTGAGGCACTCTGACTGGGCCAGGGTTCTCCAGAGGGGCAGAGCCAGCAGGAGACTGGCTGAGACCACTGCAGGAGCTGTCAGGTATGAATTCAGCAGGACAGGCCAGCAGCTGGAGACTCAGGCTGAAGGGGATGTTGCAGTCTTGAAGCAGAATTTCCTCTTTTCTGGGAAATTTCAGTTTTTGCTATTTAGACTTTCAACTGATTCAACCCACATTATCAAGGGTCATCTGTCTTATTGACTGTAGGTGTTCACTACATCTACGAAAGACTCCACAGCAGCACTTAGGTCAGCATTTAATTCAGTAACTAGGTACCATGGCCTGACCAAGTAGGCAAAGAGGCAAACTACCACAGCCTCGCTAACTAAATGTTTATGGAGCACATTTATTGTAATAAATGTTTATTAATTCAGTAAATGTTTATGTGCTGGGCACTGCTGTTGGCCTTTCGCCCCTCCTTTTGGAGCATGCTCCAGCTCTCAGCCATGCAGGGTCTCCCAGCCCAAGAGCCTGCATCACATCTGTGGAGAAGAAGCCTCAGCCTGTCTGTGGCAACCAAGTCACCGACGTAGCGGAAGTGGTGGAATATGAGCTTGCTCCTTAGACAAACCTCCGGCAATGCCTAGCTTCGTCCCACTGGCCATGCAGAGTCACCTGTCAGCTGACCAAGATGCTTTCCAGATTTTAAAATCACCTTGCTACTTGATTATATCAAGTACATTGTAAATCAATGATCAGTGCCTATTTGTGGTCAACTTAGCATTGTCAGTGATTCTCACAAATGAAATAGTATTCACAAATCTTGAAGGATTTTCGCTTGGAAAAACTAAATAATAAACTTGCATTTCTGTGTAATTAGAAATAATAAAATAAAATTTCCTTAATTAGTTCCACTAACTGGGCCTTACTTTCCCCAAGTTACTCTGAATTAATGAAGTTTTGCTATATTATAGAATTAAACACGTGAAGGTTTTTATTGGATTGACTGTAATTTGAAATGTCTTTTTTTCTCCTCAGTGCTAAGCCTAAGTGCTTAGTATCATGAAGATAAAAATCATGAAACATAAATTTTCTTTAGGTGCATCAAAATAATTCATATTATGAACCAAGCCATATGGAGTAAGATGTTCATCACTGCATTATGTAAAAATGGCAAAAATTGTAAACAACAAATGTCCAATGTTAGAAAAATATCAGTTCATGATGAAATATTTTCACCATGAAACCTGAAACATATTTAGTCATTAATACAATAATTATGTGGATTATATGGGCAACATGGGGATCTGGTCATAGTATAAATTTAAGTTGAAGAAAATCAAACTGCAAGATTACCAGAACACGATGAGAAGAACTATTTACTTTTGCTTGTAAAAAATACAAGAGAAACCACAAAACCGTAACAGTTGCATCACGATGATGAGGTTATAAGTAGATTTCCTCCCTTTATTTTCCAAACTTTCTATAGTATGTTATTTATAATGTGTTATATGACTTATTTAGTATTTTACCCAAAACGTATTCATCCAGCCAGTACTTATGGAAGCTGCGCTGGATGCTTCACTTGTTCTAATGCAGGTATTTTTTCTGTAAAAAGTTCTGTGGTGGTTTTATTTAGCAAATCAGAATACTCCAACCCCAAAGGCTCATGTAGTTATGTAATTACATTATGTAATTTCTGCATGATATAATTTTTATGCCCAATTAAAATAAGAGTTGTGACATACAGAGATTGATAAGAACGTGGAGCACTTTAGGGAGGAATTATTAAAGATAATTCCTCTTTACTGAAGAACATTTGGTTTTCTATTTAAAACATATTTTTAATGAAAAATTTGTACAGATACTTCATTTTTGCAGCATCGGCCATCTTTGCTTTCTTTGTGCTTCATTTTCCTAACAACCTCACAGGAACTATCCGTCCCATTTTGTGAAGATGAAGGAGGGGGACTGGCATGAATGAGCGGTCCTATGGAACCTGGGTTTTAGCTGCAGCTCTGTGCTCTCTGCTGTGGTGCTCTTGAGGTGGGAGTTGGGCTCAACTTGTAGGGCAGGGCTTAGACACTGCACCAAATTAAGGACTAGCTAAAACAGGAATGGGGTTGAAGCAGCTTTCCATAAGACATACCCGCCAGTGTGCCATGTCAGTTTACCATTGCCATGGCAATACCTGGGCGTTACCGCCTTTTTCCATGGCAATGACCTGACAACTCCAAAGTTACCACCTTTTACCTAGAAATTTCTGCATAAACCGCCTCCTAATCCATGTGTAATTAAAAGGAGGGATAAATATGACTGCGGAGCTGCCTTGAACTGCTACCCTCTGCCTCTGCAGGAGCAGTCACCGAGCGTCACGGTGCTGCTTCAATGAAGCTGTTTCCTCCACTTGCCCTTGAATTCTTTCCTGGGCAAAGCCAAGAATCCTTGCAGGTTAAGCCCTGCTTTGGGGCTCACCTGCTCTGCCTCCCTCCCACCCCAGGCTGGCTGTCAGTTCATGGCCTGTGCTTGGATTCCAGGTGATTCTATGCAGCAGGTCCTAGGATCTCACCCCCAGTGCTCCTCCGTGGGCCCCGTGGCCATGTTATCTCTGACTTTCTCAGAATGCAGGCCGGCCACACTAGTATTCATTCTCTCTCCCACTGTCTAGGAAAACATCTGAAAGACAAAGATTGATGACCAGGGTTAGGGATCGTGAAAAACAAGAGGAAAGACTTTGTTGGCGGGTGTCAGAGGATACACAGAGCCTGCAGGAACTGCGTCCTCTACAACGAGCTGAGCAAACACTTCTTGAAGAGCCCATTTCACCATGAGGCAAGCTTTGATCTGATTAATCTGGAGAAGTTGTGAGGCTCACAGGTTCATCATTTCCTCCCCAGGTTCAGACTCTGTCACAGTGAAGAGGAGGAATGGAACGGTGAGTGTCATCTCTCTGGACAGTCTACAGAGCACCCCAGGACCAGGGTTGCAGAACCTCGGCCCTGCCAGCAGGGAGAGGAAGGCAGCTGTCTCTTTGTGAGTTGAACAAAACCGTGTCTCTCCTCACCGAGCCTGGCTATGTTACTTCCACCGCTTTCCTGGCAGAGAAATGGGCTGTGGTCACCAAACTCCATGCAGAGAGCTCCAGTCTCAACCTTGGCTTCCTCAAACTGAAAGCAGATTCAGGAACTATATTCTGCTAGGGGTTCCCAAACTAAATCTGACAAAGGAATGGTCAACCCTCCATGGATTTAGGAACCACTGTCATTGAGGATGCACCATGCTTTGGGGACCATCATCCTGGTTGGCATCATCTACCTGGAGTACCTCAAAGGCATTGTCAGGCCTATTCTGCCTGTGAACCCACAGCAGATCCTGCACGGATTGATTTTGGGGACCCATTGCAGGTGCTACTCAGCCCTTTATGCCCTCGGGCAGTCAACACATGAGATGGACTTGTGCAGTGTCAGGTACCTCCATGCCATAGACATGTCTCTGGGAAGTTGCATGAACATCCAACCATTTGCCTACCTGCTGTCAGATTTTCCAGTTTCTGAATCTGCTGTTGCAGCCACATTTCCAGGTTCCAAATCCCTACCTGTTCTCTGAAGTACAACTGCAGCCTCACCCATTGCTGACACTTTCCTGGCAGCCTCAGGCATGGCATCCTATCAGCTTTGCACTGGTCCCAGCAGGCCCAAGGGGCTGATGAAATTTCATCACACTCCAAGCCAGGAATTGTAAAGCTTTCCCTAACCTCTTTGTATCTGGCCATTGATTAACATTTTACTGGCAATGCCTTGTGTGTGTCTACATATTTATTTCTAACATCTGATTTACAATCTCAATTAATGAGAAAGATACAAATGCAGGACCCAGACAATACAGAATTATGTGCAGGAAGCAGGTGACTTTATACCTGTAGATCCTTTTTGTATCTGTTCCTTCTGTAGACAACCATTGTTCTGGCTACAAAACTAATAATAAAAGAAAAGTATCTAGCTAATTTCATGTAAGAAGCAACACTGCACTTCTTTTGGCTTGTTGAATTAACACAAATAATAAATAACATATATAAAAACAATTCATTTCAGGATCTCAGAAGTTCTTTTAATATTTTCTCAGGTGCTGGGACTGAAAAAAAAAAAAATGAAATAAGACCAGAATGGCCCCGAAGGAGTCAATGGCCTGGGAGGGAGGTGGAACACCCAAGTAAATGTGAGATGACAGCTGCGTGCAAGCTCCATGGACGTGAGAAAAGGGGGAGCAGCGGAGGCAGGCTTTGCAGCGATGCCGCATTGAGAAATGCATTTCTGGCCAAGAGGAAAGATCACAAAGGCCTGGGAGAAGAGGAAGCCATTTGCTGTAGTGGGAATCATGAAGTTAGAGGGGAGTGAGGCTTGCAGGTTAAGCCAAAACAAGTGAATCATCCTCAGAAAGTTTTGGAGGAGTCGTCGTGGTTATGTATCTGGAAGATGGAAATATTATATCTTGAAAGAGCACTCAGGCTGCATTGTAAGAATGTATCAGATTTGCGGGGGCCAGTCCAGAGATGTGTAAACTAGCTGGGAAGCTTATTGGAGCAATTCAGGGAAAATAGGTAAGAGTCAGAACTCAGGCATTTGCTGATGAACCTTGGTGCTGACTGGGCACTGATGTAGAGATGATCAGCTAGAGCGAGCTCAGGGAAAGAGGTTTGCATTGGAAATATAGACTGGAAATTGTTTGCATATAAGTGGGAACGAGAGTGAACCAGGTCCCTGGATAGTGTGGGAGTGAGGACAGAATTCTAGGAACACACATGTAAGAAGAGGGGGGTGAATGGGAACACGTGGAGGAATAGCCGAGGACAGAAGACGCCAAGGCAGCTGGTGTCCCATAGCCTGGGGAGGCACTTCAAGAGGAAGGGTAGGGGCTACCCGCTTGATGTCACCAGGGGTCAGTGCACATGGGCTATGTGTCCCATAGACCACAAAGAAAGGCAGACTTAGAGCTTGCCTGCTTTGTCTTTCTGCTTTCCCCTGTTCCCACCAGCCTGACTCCCTTTCCCTTATGAGGACTCCACAGGTATCAGAATGCAGTAGCTAAGAGGGAAAGGGTGCTGAGATAATGCAGTGGGTGCAGATGGTAAGTCTCTATTAGTTTCATAACTGGACAGACATGTCCAGGAGTGTCTTACCTTTACTCCCTATATGCACTGAGGTGGAGTCAGATCACCGCCTCCCGTCTGGCCTCTCTGCTCACATTTCCAGAACGGCTTTGAGGTGCTCAACCTTGGCTGCCCTCTGCAATCACCCAGGGTTTTAAAGGCAACATTGAGACCTGGGTCCCGTGCTCAGAGCTCTGCTGTAGGGTCCAGCCTGGGTATGTTACAGGTTGTCAGATAGGCATGAGCTGGGCAGAAGGGGGCTTTCATCCCACCCACTAGGAATGTCAGGTGATGGTTCAACAATTATCACACTGCCTCTCTAAAAACAATAATTTGGCAGCCGGTGCCAGCCCACCAAGGAGAGACAATCTCCTGATGACCCACAACTATTAACATTAAAGTGTTAATTGAACGCAGATGCCAGGGAGAAGAAACTCCCTGGGGATGTACAATAAGACAAAATGCAGACATGACCTTCCAGGGGCACTCCATGGGAAAAGGGAAGGAAGCCTCAGAGGAGCATGCATGTAACTTCCTAAACACCCTGTGCGCTCACCTCCTAAGGGCAAGGAGGGCACTGTGCAGGTGAGAAGCCCACCCCGAGGGAAGCACCATGGGAAAGAGGCGAACTTGTACAGTCCTAGGATCACAGTGAAACGGGGCACTGGCTCTTTGACCTTCAAGTGCCCACTTGGGTCTCTTCCAAGTGAACCTTTCTTTCCTGTCCTAAAGGAGGTTGCAGTGAGCTGAGATCACGCCACTGCACTCCATAGCCTGGGCCACAGAGGGAGACTCCGCCTCAAATAATAGTAACAGCAAACTTCCACCGCCTCTCTGAAATTTTTCTCAGTCTCTTTTTCTGCTTTATGCCCCTCAGTTGAGTTCTTTCTTCTGAGGAGGCAAGGGCTGAAGCTGCTGCAGACCTGAACGAATATGCCACCAGTAACTCGCGGTAACTCACATACCTGCCACCGGTAACAAATGCAGAGATGTTTGAAGCCCCCCACCCACGGGTTCTGATATGTGGCAGTGAGGGAGGGAATTCCTCTGGCAGGCAGGGTGTTGTGGGTTTGAACAGCAGGTAGGTGTGTGCATGCTTGGTCTGGCATAAGATGCTGCACACATGTAAGGGTTACCATTAGACAGAGTTAGTAATAATGATCCTTCATCAAAGTCAGGGAATTCCTATCAAGCAGATCCTCTCCTAGCAGAATCACATGCATTAAAAAGACCAGAAGCAAACTCTGCAGGTGGCATGTGCTCTGGATGAGGACAGGGTGCTATCTGCAGCTGTGTCAGTAACGGCATGCAAAGTTCGAACCAACCACGCCTTCACTATCACAGAGCTGGTGGCGGTGAATGGCATTTTATGCACATCAAGGACTAGGATGCAGCTGTTACCTGTAGGCTGAAATGGCAATCTCTTCAAAATGTAGTTACAGGAAAAGTGAGATGCGGAGCTCTGTGCATGCAGGATCCCTCTCATGCCACTAAAAAACAAATGGGTAGATTCATGTATGCTTAGAGAAGCAGTGTGGAGGGGGTTTTAGGAATCATAAGAAACTTAACACCGGCTGCCTTTGGGGGTACAGTTGGGGGCCCCAAGAATTCCCCACTCTGTTAAGAAAACCATGGCCGCTGGGAGCAACATCATCCCGTGGGGTGTGCTGAAAGACACCGTTGCAGCCACTGGTGGACCCCACCTAGCTCAGGGGAGCACTTGTAACCACACAACGGGTTCTCCTTGCTTGGTGCCCAGACAGAGCCCATCTATCAAGGCAGGGGAACTGCAGTAGAGAAAGAGCTTTACACACGTAGAGCCAGCTAAATGGAAGACTGGAGTTTTATTATTACTTGAATCAGCCTTTCCAAAAATTTGGAGGCTAGGGTTCTTCAGGGACAGTTTGGGGGAAGAATGGTGGGGGTAGCTAGGCAATGGGTGCTAGCTGCTGAGTGGGTGGGGGTGCAATCACAGGGCTGTGGGAAATGGTCTTCAGGCTCCATCAGTCACTTCTGGGTGGGGCCACAGGAGCGGTTGGTGAGTCCAGGTGGAGCCTTCAGTCATCAGACATGCACAAGAAGCCTGAAAAGAAATCTCACGCATGCCTGTAATCCCAGCACTTTGGGAGGTCAAGGTGGGTGGATCACGAGGTCAGGAGATTAAGACCACCCTGGCTAACCCTGTCTCTATTAAAAATACAAAAACATTAGCCAGGAGTGGTGGCACGCACCTGTAGTCCCAGCTACCGGGAAGGTTGAGGCAGGAGCATCACTTGAACTCGCGAGGCAGAGGTAACAGTGAGCCAAGATCCTGCTACTGCACTCCAGCCTGGGCGACAGAGCAAGACTCTGTTTCAAATATATATATATATATATATATATATATATATATATATATATATATGTATCTTACAAGGCCACTCTTAGGTTCTACAATAGTGATGTTATCTTCTGCAGGAGTCATTGGGGAAGTTGCATATCTTGTGACCTCTGGAATAATGGTTTGTAATGTTTATGTCCACACCTTAGCAGAATTCAGGCTCCTCTCATCCTCTTAGCCTGGTAGCTTTGCATTCACTTTACAACAGTGACAGAGGTTGGGGAAAGGCTATTATCATTTACACTATAAACTCCATGTCTCCCAAAGTGAGTTTGATCCAAGTCCAGGAATAATCAAGGGTGACTTGAAGGCCAAAGGCAAGATGGGGGTTGGCTAGATCAGATCCCCTCACTGCCATATGAGGACTCAACTCTGATTTTTAAAAATCTTGCCCATATTGCTATCTAAGGGGTCTAAGGCGTCATGTCCTACAAATCATAAATTCTCATCAGATGGGTTTTATTTAACCCTATATATCGTGATTTACTTTCCAAACAGACACTGTCATAACATTATGAGACAAGGCAGAAAATAAAAATATTTTACCCCAAAACATGTTTCTTTGCCATATTTTGAAAAGGCCTGCAAGTGGTGGGAAATTTGCATCTGTAAAGAATCTCTGTTAACATAGCTAGATCTTTTTCTTCCAGACCCTCCCAATTCTAAAGAGATTAACTAAGATCTGGATAGGAAACATTTGTCATCTATTATCTCTAAGGGCAGCCACTATAAGACTTCAAAAGAACTTTGGTCTCTACATCTTTATCTTAACCTGAATATTCCCTTTCTATTTATCCCAGGTCTTTAGACAAACACAACCAATTGTCAACCAGAAAATGTTAAAATTCACCTACAGCCTGGAAGCCCCACACCCCCGCTTTGAGTCTTTGAGTTGTTCCGCCTTTCTGGACAAATGTATCTCTTAGATGTATTTGATTGATGTCTCCTGCCTCTCTAAAAGGTATCAAACCAAGCTGCACCCTAACCACCTTGGACACATGTTCTCAGGATCTCCTGAAGGCTGTGTCATGGGCCATGGTCATTCATTTTTGGCTCAGAATAAATCTCTTCAAATATTTTACAGAGTTCAACTCTTCATCAACACATAATTTTCTCACTCTTATGATTTTTGCCAAGGCCATTTTAGACAATGGGGAGGACAGCTGCTGTTCTGGAGTGTGTGTGTTCTGGGAGAGGCTGCCCCACCCTGCACCTCCCCAGGGGAGTGGGGAAAAGAGGAGCAGCAAGACCCAAGGGAACCCCTCATCAAGTCCCAGGCATCTTCAAGGAAAGGACACCTCATGTCTTTCCCAGTGAGGCATTGCTCAGCCATCGGGAGGATGACCTGCCCACAGCTCCTGGAGCAGGCGTGGTGTACTGGAATAGCCAGGAAGAGGGAGCAAGGGCCATCACCCAAGGTTCCAGTCCCAAAGGCAGGGCCTGTGGAGCCAGAGAAAGCTCTAAGCTGCCCTGGGAACAGGGCTCAGGGCTCTGCTGGGTGGATGGGGCTGCTGGCCCGTAGCCTGCACATTAGCCCTCAGACCCATGGCTGGAAGCGCAGCCAGGATCAGCCCAGAGGGAGCAGCTTTGCCAGGACTGTTGTGTCAGAGATGAGCTGTCTCTGTCTCTCTTTGTCCTCCCTGGCTCCTATCAGAGAGTGAGCCAGCAGAGGGGAGGGGAAAGAGCAACAACTGCCCCCCACTTTCCTACCACCCCCTCCCCACAACGCACACACCTCACAAATCTCCTAGGGCGAGTCTGGGTCTGCTCTGCAGGAGAGGAAGGGCCATGGGTACAGTGTGAGATTTACATCTTGACATGAATATGGCTGAGTCTGACAGAATTCAAACACAGCTTGTTAAAAACTTGAAGTTATGAAGTAGGTCTCAGATGTTAATAAGGAGGATGGCTCACCTGTCTGGAGGAAGGAGTTGGATGGTGTAGTGTTCACAGTTTTGAGACAAAAAGCTCTGTCTGCAAGCTGCCCCTCCCCATGCTGATGGGGGCCCTGGCCCACAGGCCATTAAGAGCTGCACCTCATAAACAAGGAGGATTTACAAGTGGTTTCCTGTTACTTTGTTCTCCAGAGCCAAAGCCATTGGCTAGGAGGATGGAGGGGGGGGAGCAACATTTACTCTCTCTCTTCTTCCCTGGTGCAGCTCCGCAGCAGGACAAGGGCACTGCTCAGCTGATGTTGAGCCTCTTGGAAGCTGCCTCTGATAAGGACGGCCTTTGTGACCTCAGGCAATCAGAGGTCTTTGTCTAAAAGCAATGCCGAGGGAGAGGACTCACTCTTGCCACTTATGCCTGGTGGGCTTGATTCTCTGTCAGAGGTGACCACGGGGTCTGTTTTATGTTTCATGTGCTGATGGGCTCCACTGTCCAACCACAGTCCTTACCCACCAGTGGAGATGCAGAGCTGCTGCAGCTTGGTTAGTGTTTGGTATTACTGGTTTCCAGTCTTAACAAACACCAGCAGTGCCACATGGTGCTGTTTCCACAGTTTGAAAATGTGAAGGAAGACAATCCCACTGCCACTGCCAGACACAGCTTGAAAGCCGCTCGCCTCCACTCACTGGCCCAGGGCTTCTGGCTATAGGCCTGCCAGGTACAGATAAGAAACACAGACTCTCTTTTCTTCTTGTGGCCTTAGAAGCTCACCCACATCAGGGGTTTATTTGTACTCAGGTTCATTGAAGGCCCTTGTTTAAACCCCTGGACTACATTTCAGGCTCATTCTTACCTGAGATTTATGATTCCATAATGAATGAATGTGCAAACATCTGTACACAGCTGGCACCCAATAAATGTTTGTTGCCTGAAAGAATATAGGATAGCGGGGATATAGGGCTCCCTGCTGTTGGCTCTCATGGTTGAAAAAATCTACGTTCTTTTCTTCTCCCTCTGCTGCCATCTCTTATTTGCAGCATGAGGATGTCTATCATCTCAGGTCTAGAGGGAAGGTGGCAGAGGCGTGAAATAGAATTGCTAGCAGCCACACGACTGTGGGAGGGAAACTCAAAATGCATATCTCCCTTCTCACCTTTATCATTTATTTTAGAAACTTACTGGATGCTTCCTAGTGATTATAAAATCACTGTGGGCCAGGTATAGTGGCTCATGCTGTAATTCCAGCACTTGGAAAGCCAAGCCAGGCAATCACTTGAGGTCAGGAGTTCAAGACCAGCCTGACCAACATGGCGAAACCCTATCTCTACTAAAAATACAAAAATTAACTGGGCATGGTGGTGGGCACCTATAATTCCAGCTACTTGGGAGGCTGAGGCAGGAGAATCACTTGAACCTGGGAGGCAGAGATTGTAGTGAGCTGAGATTGTCCCACACTGCACTCCAGCCTGGGTGACAGAGTGAGACTCTGTCTCAAAAAAAAAAAAATCATTTTGAATAAAATCCCAAGCCTCCTGAAGGCCTCCATCTACTCCCTGCCCTCTAACACATCTGTAAATTTCCAGCATCAGATATTTGCAAATGTCCTTCTTTTGCCTCTCTTGTCCATTTCTCAGGGTTCTTCTCAAGTCTGCAATTCACAGAGGTGTCTTCTCTACCTGTGCCAGATAGAAGGCAGATCCCAGTAGGACTCTCTTTGTCCACTTAACTTGGAGCACTGTTTGTCTGGGCCACCTGTTAGTCTTTATTAGGTGTGCTGTGTGTCCAAGTTATTTTTCTCCAGTGTAAATATACGATGTAGATCAGGGGTTCCCAACCCCTTGGCCATGGACCGGTACCTGTCCATGGCCTGTTAGGAACTGGGCCACACAGCAGGAGACAAAGTGGCAGGCAAGTGAGAGAAGCTTCTTCTGTGTTTACAGCCACTCCCCATCACTGGTATCACCACCTGAGCTCCGCCTCCTGTCAGATCAGCAGCAGCATTAGATTCTCATAGGAGTGCGAACCCTATTGTAAACTGTGCATGCGAAGGATCTAGGTTTTGTGCTCCTTATGAGAATCTAATGCCTGATGATCTGTCATTGTCTCCCATCACCCCAGATGGGTCTGTCTAGTTGCAGAAACACAAGCTCAGGGGTACCACTAATTCTACATGATGGTGAGTTGTGTAATTATTTCACTATATATTACAATGTAATAATAATAGAAATAAAGTGCACAATAAATGTAATGCACTTGAAGCATCCTCAAACCATCCCCCAACCCTGGTCTCTGGAAAACTTGTCTTCTGTGAAACCAATCCTTGGTCCCAAAAAGGTTGGATGCTATAGATTAGGTCCTATTTTTCTGTAACTTTGGGTTACAGAAAATGTAACTCTTATAACTCTGTAGCTCTGAGGAAATAGGGTCAGCAGGTATACCTTCATGTTCTCTGGCTCAGGTTCTCTTAACCTCAGTGCTCTTTGCATTTTGGGTAGAGAACTTTGCTGTTAGGGGCTGAGGCAACAGATACAATCACACGCCCAATCTCCTATCTAATAATTTCTACATATTGTCTTCTGGATTTTCGTCCACAGAATCATCTTAGAAGAAACTCTTCAGCTCCTACCTCTTACCTTGTGCAGATAGAAACGTCCTCAGAAGTCCATCAGGGAGTCAGATGAAGACTGCCTGGCAGGAAGCTGGTGGGAACTTCTAAGGTAGAACTGAAGTCGAAACCATGAACGTGGTTGACAGTGGCATTTATAAGCGATCTTATTTTAGAAAACTTGGGTAAAAGTCTTGTGTGATTTTTGGCTGGGTCCTCTGGTGGCTGCTGGGTGACTGTGCAGGAGCTGGGCCAGCAGTCAGGGAGGACAGGTCTGCATGTGGAGGGAAGCTGGGCTGTGGGTGCCCGGGCCGGGCAGCTGCATGGGGTGTGGAGATTTCCAGTGGTCACGAGTATGACTAGAGAATGTATAGCATCTCCCATGAGGCTGTGGTCACATCAGGACTTGATTCCAAACTGGAGCCTGATGGAGGAACGAAATACAATTCAAGGGTGGTTACTGGAACAGAGCTCAAGATGTTGACAGAGGCACAAATGTGCTGTTCTCAGGGACAGATGTGGCTAACAATCCCCGGTTAGAGAGTGTGGGTAGAGATCATGGTTTTAAGAACCTGGAGAACAAAACATGCCCTCAGCTGTTTTGAGTTGAAGCTGTTGCAGGCTGCCACAGGGCACCATAACTCACTCTGTCGCCCTTTCTTCACCCCATTTCCTCTTTCAAAGTACACAATTCTGAATGGCAAAAAAAAAAAAAGTTCTGTTTTCTTCTCTTTAAATACTTTCAAATTCCCTAACATTTGTGATTTTAACGACTTACAGGAATTCAAACTACCAACTCCAGAATTTGTTCACTATATTTTTGTCAATCACTCCTTTGATTGTTAGCTTACAAGGCAGGGACCTGCACGGCCTTTCCTGAGGACAGCTGTCACCCAATTAAATAGTATTTTAACTCTTCTGCAAGAGGAGAAATGACCACAGTTGTCTCCAAAGTCACTAGGATTCCAGTGTTGTAAGAACAAAGTTGAACAGCACTTTCCAGGGACCATTATAATTAGAAAAAGGAGCTGGCATTAGATATCAATATACATTCATTGGGACTCAGCAGTTATATTTATGCTGTAGCCACTCACAGAAAACAAAGCAAAATCCACATTTTCTTGCCAATGCTCACAGCCTAATATAGGATTTTCTTCCTTATCATGCAATAGTAATAAAACACAGGTTGAGGCCAGATCCCAAGGTTTTATTTATATATAAATGGTATGCATGTATATATATATACACACATGCACACATACAAACATATATATATATATATATAGAGAGAGAGAGAGAGAGAGAGAGTTAAGGAAGGAGAATATTTAAAAGTTGTAAATTTAAAGTTCCTGCAACTTCCTGCCTCCTAAGGGATATGCACTTGAATTTAAGTTTGAGGCCTTCTTTATTCTGGGAAATCACCCCAGTGGAGAATGAACCTCCTCCAGGAAGAAGATATAATGTGGCTTAGGCTCCAAGGATTTAACCCCTTTGGATAATAATGTAAAGGTTGTAATTATTGTGGTCAGAGTCACATTGCTACAGATTGTGATTCTTTAGAATAATTTTATTTCCCAAATATGGATCTAGACCACAATGTGCAAGTATTTTATTGCTTATTTTTTGTGGAGTTGGTACATAGCTCCTCATAGGCAGCCCCTAGACAAGTTCCCCAGACTGTAGGAAACCCTGGAAGCTTGGCCTTCTCTTCACCTCTCTGCACTGGAGAAGAGATTGTTACAAAGGAAAAAGAGAAAGAGAGAAGGAAAAGTAAGTCAAGGTCAGGTCAGGGGGAAAAAAATGGAAGGAATGAATTGGGCTTGGGGCAATGCAACTTGCACTAGGTCACTGGTGTTTCATCTGTTGTATGGGTTAGAAAGGATAATCCAGCCTTTGGGAAATGTACCGATGCCGGGCCATGAACCCTAATATTTTAGAAAAATATGGGTCAGGATTATCCCAACTAAATTTCAAAAATAAAATGTTCTTCTAAAGTGGGTGGATATAACCACTGCTGACTACCCTGGGAAGGGTTCACTAGCCCATGGCAACTGTAGCCCAGAGTGGAATGAAGAGGCCGAAGGGAAGCGCGTGAGGCAGTTGTTCTGTGAACTCCACTGCTTACTCACCTCTTTAATGACTTGCAAGTAACTCTGATCCAAAATATGCGACAGTAAACCCATGGAGTTCTTGCCTGCCCACCCCTACCCATGTTTACCACCCTGGATTTTGCCATCTCCATGAATGTCACCATCATCCACCTGCTTGCCCATGGCAGTAACCTCAAAACTGTCCATGACTTCTTGCTTTCTCCATAGTCTCTGGATCCCATTAATGAGGGTACATACGCTTCTGGCCAGGAGGGAGTAAGACAGCCTGTGATTTCCCTCCCTCTGTAAGCAACCATCAAAAAAGGATAAAATATAGAAAGCAGCTATTTCGATATAGGGCAAAACAAGATTGTGATTCCTGAAAAAAAGGAAGAAAACAAGGTGAGCCCCACCATCAGCTGGCCTTTCTGCCTAGAGGTCAGTCCTGGGCTACAATCCAGGAAGGGAGAACTCCAAAAAAGTCAGGCAACTTCACAGAGCTGAAGAGTCAAAGGTCAGAGATTGGGAAGGCCAAGAAGCTCTGAAGAATCTGTGAGCCAGAGTTTGCAAGAGAAGGGGCTACACAGATAAAGTACTCCAGAAATTTCATGGGAGTCCATGGAATCGATAGAAATATAAGGACAGATAAGAAAAGCTTCTGGTGAAAGAGTAATTATGAGGTTTTGTTTTGTTTTGTTTTGTTTTGTTTTGTTTTGAGACAGAGTCTCACTCACTCTGTTGCCCAGGCTGGAGTGCAGTAGAACAATCTTGGCTCATTGCAACCTCCACTCTCATGTTCAAGTGATTCTCATCTCATGCCTTGTCCTTTTGAGTAGCTGGAATTACAGACACCCACCATCACACCCATCACACCTAGCTAGATTTTGTATTTTTAGTAGATATGAGGTCTCACCATGCTGGCCAGCCTGGTCTTGAACTCCTGGCCTCAAGTGATCTGCCAGGCTCAGCCTCCCAAAGCACTGGGATTACAGGCATAAGCCTCCAAGCCCAGCAAGGAGTTCTAAAATGAACAATTCCCTGAACCCATGGAAAGCCAAAAAGCACTCAAGTTTTCTCCAGCCAGAGGGAGAGACCTCACTGAATATACAGGGCATTTAGAAGAACCCCAGAAAGGCCATGACTTAGAAGAAGGGGTGAAATCAGTCCTGGAATAAATGCTACTCTAGGCCCAAAAATGCTTATAAGTAAACCTCAAAAGAATCAAACTAATTTTTGAATAATTTATAGAACAAGTAGATAGAAAATCAGTATGGATATAGAAGACTTGAACTTAGTATTAATCAAATTGACCTCACTAACATTTATAGATAGTTTTACTCAACAATAGCAGAATACAGGTTTTTCATAAGTGCTTGTAAAACATTCACTATAACAGATCATATACTGGGCTACAAAATAAGCCTCCCTAATTTTAAAATAGATACCACAGTGGAATAAAACTAAATAGCAATAAGAGAAAGACGTAATATATGGAAAAGCCACAAATACTTGGAAATTAATAAGCTTCTAACCAGAAATTGGAAAGTATTTTAAGCTGAATGGAAATGAAAATATAACATGTCAACATTGTGAGATATAGCAAAAGCAGTAATTTGAAGAATATTTATAGCATTTCATGCTTTTATTGGCAAAGAAAAGTCTAATGTCAGTCATCTAAGTTTTACCATATTCAGTTAACAGTAAGTCCTGTCAATTGTACTACTGAAGTCATTCTTAATCAGTTTCCTTCCCTCTGTCATGCTGTCACAGCCTCACAATCCCCCTATCTTGAGTCACCTCCAGTCCCTAGTTCCTTCTTGTCAGCTGCATCCCTCACCACTCCTTCCTCCTTGCACTTCAGCCTTACTGATGTTCTCTAGGTCCTTAAAGCGCTCATGGTCTTCTCTGGGTCTTCTCACACACATTTTCCTTGCCTGACTACTCTTTTATTTCCAATTCACCCTGCTAATTCCCACCCATGGAATTTCTCTTCTTTCTGGAAGCCTGGATCCTGCTATATGCTTCCATTATAGCTCACTGCACTTCCTCTGTGGTAGTGCTTAACGTATCCTAGTGTCTTCTTTAGTCTTCCCCAGGGCTGGGTCTTGTCTTGTATATCCGATTATATGTCTGGCCTCTTGCACATTTCCTGGCACTTACTGAGTGCTTAATATCTACTTGACAAACGAGTGAAAGCCTATTTTAGAGGAAATATTACCACGAAGCTTGTGGTTACAGGTTAAGAAGATCAGCATTTCTGGATCACAGTTTGCAGCCAACATGGGTCACCTCCCAGATTCCATTTGCCTTTCTCTCTTAATAACAGCCCTGAATTCTGTCTGGGGGCTCATGAGGTTCCTGAGAAGCTACTTACCCTGGCTCCAGTAGTTACTCACCCTAATATTCATCCTTGAGAAAACCGATCTGCTTTTATGGCTTAATTGCTTAAAACTGTAATTAATTAAAACTGTAATTTCTCAGTTAAACATGTTATTGGGATTTCCTACAAGTGTACAGGGTCCTCTTATTCAGTCGTCACCCTTTAATGAATGGGACTGGGGTAGAGTTATCTGGCAGGTTCCTGTTAGGCTTTTCTGGCTGGACTATTCACTTTTAAACTTCACATGTTCAAAATGATCTGGGTGCTTACGCAGTACCCTAGAAAGAGCACAAGCTGTAACGTGACGCCTCTGAGTGAAACATGCCTAAAGCCATGAAGGAGATAAAACAGATAAAGTAAGAATAAGACAAGCAAATCAAGGTAGAATTAACCTAAATTTAACACTGTCACTCCTGTGGCATTTTTGCATCTATGAAGCAAAAGGAAATAGCTATCTGGCCTAAACAGAAAATGTCGTGCCTTGTACCATCTTTTTAAAAAAACAATAATATGAATGATCTTTTCCTTGATAATACAAATAATTGATATTCATTATGGCCAATTTGGATACTTTTTAAAAAAGTATTTAAAAATGAGTCAACCAAAATAATACACAAAATAACCACTGGTAATGTCTTTTTTTTTTTTTTTTTTTTTTTTTTTTTTTTTGTTTGAGTGTAGGACTGTTTGACAGGCGGGGGTGCAAAAATTTTTTATTTACACCCTACAACAACCATATCCCAAGTGAA